>PVJL010012486.1:0-36979 GCA_004026885.1 Lyroderma lyra | reverse complement strand
CACAGGGACCGGGAGGTGCCTGCACGCCCACTGCACCCCGATTCACCCACAGGGACCGGGAGGTGTCTGCATGCCCACTGCCCCCTGATTCACTCACAGGGACCGGGAGGTGTCTGCACGCCCACTGCACCCCGATTCACCCACAGGGACGGGGGGTGTCTGCACGCCCACTGCATTCCGATTCATAAGGATCAAGAGGTGGAAACAAGCCCAGTGTCCACTGACAGATGACGGACAGACTAACGTGACCCATGCAGACGACGGAGTGTTATTCCGCCTTAAAGGGGAGAGAAATCCCATCACATGCCACAGCTCGGATGACCCTGGGGGACACTCTGCTAAGGGAAATAAGCCACTCACAAAAGATTAATTCTATGTAATTCCACTTGAATGGGGGGGGGGGCTAACACAGTCAAATTCATAGAAACAAAATGTGGGTTGACAGTGACCAGGGGCTGGAAAGAAATGGGGGACCGATGAATGGCACAGAGTTTCAGATTTACGAGACGGAACGTGTTTCCTGACCATGTGAACATGCCTAACGCTCCTGAGTGTACATGTTACAATGGTTAAGGTGGTAGAAAGAAAAACCATGCACATGTATCTCCTAATGCAAACGTAGTTTTAAGAAAATAACCAACCCAATGCCCTGCCTGGAGTGAAAGAGGAGGAATCGGCGTGTAAGAACACGTGGGGGCGCAGGAACGCCCAGAGGACGCAGCCCTGGAGGACGCAGTGCGGGCCTCAGACGCCCACTGCCATCCCCGGAACCTCAGGAACACAAAGCTGTGGGGGCAGATGGGCGGAGGTGGCCCGCACTGGTCAGCCCACCACCTTACGTGACATCCCCACTCTCGGCTCAGTTCCAAGCAAAGTGATTTACACGGTGGCTGCCCCCCGGAAAGGCAGGGGCCATGAGGCCCGTGCCTATGGGAAACGCGGTATTCGCACGCCCAAGAAGGTCCCACGGGGCATCTGAAAGGCCGGCCGGACACAGGGCAGCTCTTGGATGGGCAGCTGCTCCCAGGCCATGTTCATTACATGCCAGGCGAACCCCATGACACTCAGAAAAATCAAAGCGGGGGGGTCTGTCCGCTGCCAATCCAACAGCTCAGGCCCAGCCCCCGGGCCTTTGCTCACGGGAGGCTCCCACACATCTCTGAACACCAGCAAGGGTTCCTCTTGACAATGCTGTCTCAGGACAAAATTCAGATCTTGTTTAAATGTCTTTGACATTCAGTTTGTGCCCTCCCCCAACAGACGTCACTGTGGTGAAGTTTTATATCACTTAGGACTCTTGAAAGTAAAAGGCTTCTGCCTCGATTGAGTGAAATACTATTGGTGAAAACTGCGGTGCTGTTGGATCACAGAGGGGACCATCCTTGGTCCTCCTGATGCTCCCCAAATAATCCCGCGCCAGGAGCCACCCTCCCACAGGCATTGATCCCGGGCTGAATGCCTGTGTCCGTGCTCCTCCACTTGGTGCCTGGCATCTTTGTCCCCGCCTCGCTGAGCTGTGCAGCTGCCCGAGGCTGTCAAGAGCGGCCCCAGTGCGACGGCACGGCCAGCCTCCCCAGGCCCCTCCAGCCCAGTGTTTAGCGGAAACAGATACAAAGGGCCTATGGAGGAGTTACGTCCCAGAGAACATAACAGTCAAACAGCCATCGGACACGAGTTAGCATCTCAACCCTGTGCCTGCGCACAAGAGAGGGGCACCAGGCTCCCTTCCTGGCCTGAGGCCACGGGGGAAGGGTCTGCAGGGGGTCCCGATGCCATCTGGCTCTCCCTGCACTCAGGCCTTCAACACACATTCACTGAGCACCCACTGATGCTGACACTCGTGACTAAGAAGAGACCCAGTCCCGATGCCCAGGCAGCCCCAAAGCTGGTGCTGACTGCTGCTACAGCGGTATGTGCAGCAGCTGAGAGGGTAGGACACAGCAAGGCCTTGACAGTAGGCAATGAAAAGTTCCCCCCAAATAAAATGCCTGAGATCCTGAAAGGATTGAGGCAAAGGGGTTTCATTCGCCTGAAAGACCGAGAACATTAAAAACTGTGAGCAAGTTTTGTGTCTAGACACAGGCGAGTCTAGGAACCATTATTTGCTACGCAGTTTCTGCTTGGGTCAGGTACACAGAATTCAGTTTGGCAGCGATCGGTGTTCCATCCAGTTTCTGCAACAGCACTCAGCCGTAGGCCGGGACTGGGGGATTTACCTTCCCGCAAATGCACTCCCCAGGAGTCGGCGGCTGCAGCGGTTTTCAGAACGAGCGAGAGGGGCGGCTAGAACACACAACTGCAGGCGATGACAGCCACAAAACCGCCCTGCGTGAGCCGCTGGCTTCTACCTGCTCCTGCAATTGCAGACCGCAAGCTGCTGCTGGCGAAGGGGTAAGCGACCCAGGGAAGAACACCCTCCACCTACCCAAGGAGCTGGCTCTGCTCTAGCCTAGAGCAGAAAAGCTTTTCAAACATACGAGTTCGGACAATTTTGTGAACTCTTCCTAGAAAAAGTGCTGCACACCTCATTGCTGAATGTCACTATGGTCACCTTCGAAGTAATCCCCTTGGGAAGCTACGTACCGACGCCAGTGCCTAGCCCACCCTTCAAAGCAATTTGGAACTCTTTTCCTGGAGTGGCCGTTAGAGCTGTCCTTGTACCCAAAATCTGACAATGAAGTTCTCGAACTTGCACTGTGCACTTAGGTTGGCAGCGCTGTACAAACAACTCGGTGAGGTGTCATCACCTTAGCAAGGTACGATGACAGCTCTGACGGCCATTCCAGAAAAGGAGTTCCAAAAGTGCTTCGAAGGGTGGCCTGGGCACTGGCGTCAGTGCACAGCTTCCCAAGGGGAGCGCTTCGGCGGTGACCGCAGTGACACTCAGCAGTGAGGGGTGTTGCACCTTTTCTAGGACGTGTTCACAAAATTAATTGTCCAACTTCATAGTTCCTTGAGCTAAAACATTTCACCATTTCATCATTTCTAAAATTTGGAATGTGTTTTGCAGTTAAAGTGTACATTTTAAATGGTGGCAATTCATTTTCCTCCTCACACACACAAACTACTATTATTAAATCGATGGGTTTTACAATCAGCGACATCGTGGAATCCAGGAAATTCGGCAGTTGCCACGATTTACGATGTATCCCACAGGACAAGCACAGACACGGAGCTACGGTGAGAGGCTGAGCGTCGCTTTGCACACACACCCATGTCATCAAATGTCTTTGGTTCGAATCTCAGCTACCCAGCGGTTCAGCCTTTGGAGTCCCCAGGGAGACCCCCCTTCACTTGGCCCCTGCGAGGCAGATCCCCTGGCAGCTGTCCCCAGGCAGGAGCAGCTGGCCTGTTGGTAGTCTGGGGGCACACTCAGACCAAGCCAGGACAGAGGGGTCGAGTCCAAGCCCTGAGCTCAGCCCATGTGCAGGAACTCCTGCTTTGATGGGGCCAGGAGAGGTCGTGAGTTAGGTCTGCAAAGGCCAGTGTGTGTCCCAGCGCCCCTCAGGGCTGCGGAAGGCTCAGCAGCCACGCTTCGTGAGTGGGTGGCCAGGGAAAATGGCACCATTCTGGAAGCAAGCGACCGGCAAGGCCACTCAGAGAGCAAGCTGGTACCCAGGGAACAAGTCCGATGACGACCTGGTCCTGGGACAGAGCGGGTCGGTGGGACAGAGCCCGAGACTTGGGTGTTCCCCTTTAACCTTTCATGCTCATGCAGCCGTCACGGCGACCAAATCTCAGGCGCCTCATCGTGTCCCCAAAGTGGCTAAGAAAGACTTGGCAGCAGTGAACCACAGACACTTCTTTTCCGAGTCTTGGTCCTGGAACTAGGTAGAACTGTTTTTTCCTAACCCACCTAGGATTTCCATGATAAGCAGCTGAATGTGGAACAAGGTTCAGAGAGCTTTAGAAAGTGCTAGAAGCATCGGCACCTGCAGCCGACGAACTTGAAAAGGCCGGTGGTGACTAAGCGCTGTGTGCCGGTGACTCCACTTAAGGGGCCAGTAGCAGCGTGGCAGAGCCACGGGGGCGCCCAGGAGCGCCCCGACCCCACGGGAGCCCGTTCAGCCCAGCGTCTGTCAGAACGCCCAGGGGGGAAGCGAGGAGGAGGGGGCGGAAAGACGGGGCTGCCGGGCAACGCGGACTTACTGGGGACGAGAAAGCTGCAGGGAAACAGGCGGCCGATATTTGAGCATCCGGGAAATGCATTGCTTCTGGTATTTTTTTGAAGTAAAAAATTGGGAGACTGAAAAGATCGGCATTAAGTGTTACAAACTTCGTTTTGTAAATGCAGTTCATGGCAATGCGTACCAAGGCGACACGAAAATGTCAAAGTCACCAGTGCGCGCGCACCTGAGCACGCTCACGGGGAAAGCCAGGGCTCCAGAGTAGCCAACAGGCCTGAGGTGAACCGGGTGCTGAGCGCTCCCGGGTCCTAGAGAACAGCAGATCCACCCGCTGAAGGAGCCCGGGGACAAAAGGCACCCAGCAATCAGAAACCCCGAGCCGGGCTGTCCCGTGAGTGAGAAGCCAATGTCCCGAAATTCAGATGTGGGCTTGTCCAAGTCCCCAGTGTGACCGTCCCCACACGCAGCTCCACCCGCGACTGATGCCTGATCGAAATGACATTTCCTGAATTCCCTGAGCCTCGGGGTCCGCATGCGTGCAGTGCAATCACTAACCTCCTCACAGGGGTGCTGTGGGGAAGGGATGGACCACGAACCGCGGGCACATCGCAAGTCTCCAATAAAGGTGCTGGTGTGTTTGGTTTTCTCCAAGGAAGAGAGGCCGAGAATGAGCAGAACCGCAGTGCAGCCCGCACAACGTAGCAGCACCGCTGGTCACGAGCGGCGGCTTAGTGGGAACACGGGTGAGGGGACCCCAGATGTTTCAGTGGCTCTACCCCACCTAACGGGCACTGCGTTTCCCTGGTGCTGGGGCAATCTGCAGTCGTGCCGTGCGGGTGTACTGCTGAAGACCTGTCCCTCCTCTGCCCGTGGTCCACATGCAATCTGCCCCCGTCAAAAGGAGCGTGTCCTGAGAGCGCAGACAGGAAATTTCTGGAAGCAAGGACAGTGAGCGGAAGGACGAGTGCCACTTCCGGGCCCGGCTCCTGAAACCCAGTGCACTGCCCTGCCGTAGGCTTTCTCCTCTTCCTCTTGTCCCAGTGCCATCAGGGTGGCCTTGAAAGCCCCCTGTTGGGAACCACAGAGCCACTGGCAGCCGAAGCCCCTGATGGGCCACACGAGCAGAGCCATCCACCAACCGGAAGGACCCCCCTCAGATCACTGGCATCTGAGCCTCTCTGGCGTGGGGTCTCTGTTACAGCAGCAAGTGTTACCCTCCCTAACACGGGCTCCCCCATCTTTGTGGCCCTGGTGCCCGGAACAGAGAGCGGCTCTGTGGTTCACTGAGTGACCCGAGCCCAGCCCCCACACCTGCGAGGCAGGGCTGTCCAAAACTGCCCCCAGTTCCAGGAAAAACAACGTCCACACTCTTTACAGTAAATGAAAACACTGAAGTCTGCGGGCGTCCGGCCCAGCCACCTTCGGGTATGGGCCATCCAGGAAACACCCGTCCGCTCCCCCTTCCCTGGCATTACCGCCTTTGTTCAAGGTACAGGACGCCAGAAGTCGGTACCATGCCCCCCACCTCTCAGCTCTGTGGCTGAGAGACGGGACTCCGCCCTCCACACCCCACCCCCACTCAAGCTTTGTGCCTGACCGGCTAAGGCCACAGAGAGCAGGGGCGTGGGGGTAGATCCGGGCGTGGTCCTGGGAGTCCAGTCTCAGCCGGCAGAGTCCAGCCAGCGTGTTAAGACAGAGTGGGACTGGAAGCGTGAACTCTGTCCACTTCAGTACACCACTGGGACAGCAAGCAGTGCCACCAGGTTCCCGAGATGAGGTTACACGCACGGGAACGAAACAGCCCATGCGCCTCCATCCCCCTTCCCAGAGGCATGGCAAAGTGGAGGACGATTTGGTCCCTCTGGTCCCCCCCCCCCCCGCCATGGTCATCTTCCCTGGGAGGGTCTCCACCGGAGAGGGGCCAGACGGCTCTGAGACCCAGCCAGCTGCCTGAAGTCTCCGACGACGGTGCAACGTAAAGGACGCACAGGGCTCCAGAGCCCGTGAGGTCCTCTCCGCTACAGAACGTGACCCAAACCAGGGTCCATCACCGAAGCCACCCGTCGTGATGGGGACGAGCCAGCAGGAGACGGGGGTGCCTACGCTGAAACACTCCTGGGAGATTCTGGCAGCACCCCACCCCGAGGTGACCTCCAGGGATAAAAAGCGAACTCTCAGCTCCCCAATCTCTGCCTGACATTTTGGGGGGGTTATTTTTAAATGATAGGAAATAATACATGCTCATTATGAATTTTAAAAATTAAAAATGACTGAAGTAGATAGTGAAAAGGTTCCAAAATCTGCCCCCTCAAAAACACCTGAAGTAGTAGGTGGATGTACAAGTGTATCCTACGGAGCTTCCCAAACCTACATACTACATGGGACTCTTCTAATCAACCACTTAGTCAAGCCACCAGTGTGCCCTAATGTCCCGGCAGCACGACGGGCTTATGAGCCATTGGAAACGCAAACGCATCACCACTGTACGCCTGAGGGTGGGCCAGTTTTTTTATGCTCCTGTTCTGGCTTCTGGTGTATTTCCTGTTTTGTTTTGATTTGTTTTGTTTTTCTCTCCTACCTAACTCCATCTGGAGCCAAATTCTCCCTGCTCTACACATAGTTTCCTACCTTCCCCAGGTCCAAGTGCACTGTGGGAGTCACTGAGGGAAGAGGGGGTAAAAGGACAAGACCACTCTCAGACGGAGAACCCCCAGTCTAACACATAGAACAACAGACAACTTTCATCAGTACTGCCCAGGGTGCCAAAAAAATGGACACACATTTTAAGCAATGTTATGAATTGAATTACAGTAGCAATGTGCAGCATGACATTCGCCCAAGATGGCGCTAACCAAATGAATGCTAGTGTGACCGTGTGACAGGCAGGACAGTCACAGAGAATGGCGGAAGCACGGTTGTCGTTCCAGGAGCACAAGAGCATTTGCCAAGACAGTGGACAGCACGAAGAGGTGCGGTTGAGTTTCTCCCACGTTCTCCTGACTTAACACCCTGTGACTTCTACCTGTGGGGACCTCAAAGGACGTGGTGTCCCATAGAAAACCGGCTGCACTGGCGGTACTTTGGGAAGAAACTGAAACGGCATGTGCTGTGACACATGTGGACACTTTGGTCAGCGTTGCTCAAGCCGTAGTTCGCCATCATCAGAAGTGTCTGGACGCTGAGGGTGACCACTTTGAGCACCTCTTGTCATTGCAGAAGTCAAATGTGACTTTGTTATCGGTATATATTGAGTATTACAATTTTAATAGAGTTTTTCCCTTTCTTAAAATGTGTATACATATTTTTGGCACCCGCTGTAGTTTTCTACTTCAGGTCATTTATCTGAACATATTTCATTTCCAGTCAGCGTATGAAAGAAGTTTTCGCTTCATAATTTTAGGTGTTTAAAATTACAGTAAAACTGCATTACACATCATATTCTTGGGTTGAATCTTTCCCATAACAATAAATCTCAGAAAAAAATGAAGGTAAGATGATGCAGTATATCATTTCTGATTCCAAAACCATTGCCAGTTTAACATATGACTCTCATGTCTTTGTTAACATTTTTATCTAGCTTTGTGCAAATAGATGGAAAAATATCTAACATGGTACAAAACACAACTGTGAAGTAACATCTCTGGGTAAAGCTATAAGGAGGAATAATCAATTACAAAAATATCTCTCAAGTTGAATAAAATAGTAAAAGTTTCAGCTGAACTATCAGTTTTGAATACTATTACAGCCCAGGAGTTAGCAGATCACTCAGAAATGGATATTTCAGTGTTCTTTTTCAAATCACAATGTGGAACCTCCAGCACTCAAGGGCAGTTTGGAGAAGTGAAAAGCCCTAAAATGGGAAATGTACCACATCTAGCGTGAACAAGGGGGAACGGGAAGGTGGGGAGCATTAAATGGGACTGGTCTCGCCGGGAAATCTTAGGGACAGTACGCCTCTGACCTCGAGGTCCCAAGAGGGTGAACAGGAAGGGGAAGCTGGATGAGTGGTTTCCTCCTACCAATCGCATGCGCACTCTGAAACAGATATTGAGGAGAAGAATATAAGGTCTGCTACAATTAAATTCCGTGCTGTTAATGGGAATTACCAGTACCAAACGGCGGTGACAACGACTGCAGCGTCAGGATTATTTATGTTACCACACAGAAGTGATTAAATGCCCCAGAAATGTTCATCAAGTGATTATTTACTTAAATTTGGTAAACTTCCTGTCTAAATGGTACCCGCTACATTCCAAGCCAAAAAAAGAAAGATCAAGCTGGACTCACAACATCTCCCACCACAAACGGGGGGGGAGGTCTCAGGGCACAAGGACAGTGGAAGACCCTGAGGGAGACACGATCTCTAACCTCCGAGGTGCTAAGCAGACCCACCACTCACTGCAGGAGGAGACACCCTCTCCATCTTCCAAGGCTCTCCGCTCTGCAAACATCCTTAAGAAGACAGTCCACTGTCAGTGCCCCCTTTCCAAGATACTCAGAAACACAAACGATCATTTCAGTGACACAGACTTCTCTTCAACAGCATTAGATGTCCGAAGACAATGGAATGATACCATTGAAGTGGTAAATAAGTAACAACAGCTTAGAATTTTGCCCCCTCCAGAATACGGGCAAAACAAAACTATTCTCAGGTACTGGTAGCCTTTATGATACACTACCCACATCCCACGACTTAACCACAAAGCCTTTGGGAAGTGATGGGGACATGAGGGACTAGTGGCGTTGAGGATTCAATAAGAATACAGTAAGAAGACATGCATCGGAGGGCCTCTCAGGACCACATCAAAATCACCACTAAACTACAGAAGCACCATTACTGAGAATCGCCTGATGTCCAGCTGAACAGAATTTCTGTGACTAAGGACATACAATACAGAAGCCACCACATGGAGACCAGGAGGAGGAGCAGAGACACAGAACAGGCTGCTCCCAGACCCACGTGTGGCAGTGAAACATCTGGAGGGATATCTCGGCTGTGGAGGTCCCCCTGAGGAGTGAGGGGTCCCAGCCCCACACCAGGCTCCCAGCCCAGGGTCCCGGGAAGGCTACTCACTTCCAGTAATAACATGAGTGGGTTCTGGGGAGCTAATAAAAGGCATAGTGACTACAGGCCACGGCAGTTGATACTATACATACACTTAATAGTTGATATGAGAATAAGTCTTAACTGGTCTCACCACACACAAAACAAGGTCATTATATGAGGTAATGGAGGCGCTAATTAGCCCTATTGTGGCGATCACTTTGCAGCATGTATCAAATTCCCACATTGTAGCCCTGAGGTTTACACAGTGTTCTACGTCAGTTGTAGCTCAGTAAAGCTGGGAAAGCCTCCAAGGTTTCAGGAGTTTACCAAAACAAACATCGGAGAGGTGTGACCTTGTAGAAAGCTGGAATACAGGTTGGATAAAAGAGCTGGTTGCGAATGTGGAAAGATACTGTGAGAGCGATAACAAAACAAAACAAAAAAAGACAAAGGGGAAGAAGAGAAAAACGATCTCCAGAAGAAGGAACCAGAAAGTGCACTGAACGTTGCCTTGAACTACTCTGATTTCCCGCAGTAGGTTTTCTCACAGCGTTTTTCACACTGCTCTGATTCCTGTGACTGCTCCGAGCTGGAGTACTTCACATTTAAGGGAGCGCAGGCTTTGACAAACACGGAGGACCGTACATCCATCTAAGTCAGGAGTTTTTCAACTCCGCTCTGCAGGACCCTAGAGGAAGCAGGGAGGCGGGTAGGAGCGAAGCAGGTACAGGAGCCGAGTATCTCTGCTTCCACGAGGACAGGTTTATCTCACGTTTTATCTCCTGGACCTGCACGAATGATTTAACATGAGCCAAGTTCAAAACCCACTCACCTAAGTGACATGTTGGTATCAGGCTGTCAGGAGACAGCATCCACTTGGGGACTTTCGCGATGTTAATGGGCAGGTGTGACACATGACAAGATACCGAGAGGCTCGAGGAGACAGGCTCACAGACTCTGGGAGGAGCAGCAGCCGCACGTTTGGAGCAAAGGTGCTAGTTGCAAGCTCGGCCCTCTCATTTCTCTCAGTAACAGCTCTGCTGCTTTAATTACAGGCTGTGGACGCTTGCGGAGAGGAGGAGGGCAGGAAGGTTGGAGAAGTGCCTGTAGAGAGACGGAGGGTGGCAACCTTTCTGAAACCTTGTCCAACCTTGCTCCTTGCACCGGGGCTCCTGCCACTTCATCACCCAACTTAAGACGCAGGCACGGAACTGGAGGTCGGTAAGGAACGCCGTCCCCAGCTTCCACAAGCCTCTCTCGCCACATTACTCCCGGCAGGAGCGACTGCTTAATTTGAGTGACCCAGTGCAAGACGAAAATGCAAGACTCCTTGTTCAAAGACGATTGAGAATTCTGAGACAGTGGCATCAGAGCTCTAAGGCAGGTTTGGAGCCCTTCTAAGTGGGGGACCCTGCACGACTGCCCAGGTGGCGTGCCCACGGGGCCAGCCCTCATCCCAAACCACAGGAAGACCACCACGGGTGCAGGGGACAGTAAGTCTGCTGGGAACCCACTTAGGGACGCTGAGCTCCCTCCCTTCTATTTAAACGTGTTCATCCTATCACTGGTTTTATCAAGTGACTGCACAAGAATCACAAGTGAACGTGAAGAGTAAATGCCACTAAGTGAAGCCACCTTTTCTCCTCCTGCATTCTAGAAAAAAACAGTCAAATCTCTGCTTCCTGTGCCATGCAGAGAGCGTGAAGGACACAGAGGGACAAGCTGTGGGCCCAGCCTCTAGTCTCAAACCTTCTGTCTCATGAAAGCCCTTGTCTCCCTTTAAAAGACTGCCGGGCATCTGTGGGACACTAGCAGGGGCATTCTGGGAGATAGTGGGTGCCTTCCCCAGGGAAGTTCCTAAAATCCCCGCAAGTAAGCAGCTACCTGCTCAGACTAGACTGGATGTCAACAATCCGGAATTACTTCTTCACACACCCCAACGTCTAGGTCCATTTAAAACTACCATGGAACAATTTCTCCAGCCCAGTTCTGCATCTTCAATCCTTGTGACCTGAGCGAGTTGGTCAATGTCTTTCAACCTCAGTTTCCTACTCGATAACATGGAGTAGGTGACGACTGCATGCAATGATACATGTCAGACGCACCCACAGCTCAGCACCCCACGAACTCCTTGTGTGGCGGGGGGACTCAGGAGCAGGAGCCGACACCGGGTCTCCAGGGCCCTGCGCGTGCTCCATTCTGGCCCCAGGGGTGCCACTGAGAGTCCTGGTTTGAAACAGGCTCCTGGTCGGTGCAGCAGCAGCTCCACTACCCACTCAGCCCTGAATGACATCCGACAGGAGGCGGGCTCCACCCAGGGCTGTGACGGCCCCCTCCTTCAGGCCCACGTGCTGTGTCATCTCCCTCTCCAGTCCTGGGTCAGGCCAGGCTTCCCAGAACACACGGACTGCACATCTCTGCTCAAACCTTGTTCCTTAGCCCGTTGGCCTGATACTGAGGGGCTCCCATGGAGGACCCCCTCCTGGGGGACTGACTTTATTCCTCCCTCTGTTCACATCCTCATCCTCTCCCGGGCAGGCCAGTGAACACGCTGTGAGTGTGCCAAGTCCACACCTGCTCCAAGCATCACCCCAGCCTGAACAGTCAGTCTGTCCCTGCCCACCCGGACCCAGGACTGCTAGGACCTGTGGGTGGGACGTCTGGAAACTGTACCTTCCAGAAAGCACTCGAAAGAATGCAACTTAATCTGGAAGCCTCTGCTTTCCTTTAATTCATGTGGAAAATATGAAGCTGGACACCTACCCCACTTACCATACCAAAGTAACCCACAAATGGGCCAAAGATTTAAGTTTTTAAAAATCTGCAAATATTGTTGAAGAAAACATGGACACATTCCCTTTCGTCCTCAAAGGAGGGGAGGCCTTGGTATGTGTGACACGAATTCAAAAGCTATAAATGGAAGGTATTTTAAATCTCAGTGAAGAATATTAAAATTTTCTGCATGGCAAAAATAAATGCAACACTGACATGTGTTTGCAGTGCTGTGACAAAGGGCTCCCACAGATCAATAAGAAAAAGTGTGGCCACGTAATGTAAAAAAATGAGCAAAGGAAAAATCAGGGAATCTGAGGCAGGAGGTAAAGCTACATTACCCCCAAGTGCCCCTTCCATTCTTGAATATTCTATCATGTGTATATATTTTTAAAATAAACTACTAATTAGTTAATGAGATGCCATCATCATTACGAAATGCCAGAGAGGCATCAACAAACAAGGCACTGCTTTCTGCCCTTTTTGTCTGTTTCTTATTTCCTCCTAAAATTTAAAACAAATTAGAAACAGGGAACTTGACCTTTTCGTTAGTGAACTTTTCAATAACGTCCATGCGCCTTGCTGGAGATTAGTTTCCCACATCCATACCCCCCGGTGAAGAGTCTACAGCTCTCTCTGGATGCCCCAGAAGATGAGGCCGAGACTGCGCTGGGGCGTGAAGGCTGCCTGCTGTCATCCCAACACCGGATTACTCAACTTCAAATCCATGCACTTGATCGTACTAAGCTGAAGTGCCAACCCAGTCTTTCAGTTGATGAGCCCTAGAGATTGATTTGCCTGTTCTCTGATCTTCTAATTAGAAAAGAATAAATAAAAGTGGGTACCTTGACTACTTGGGAATAAAATTCACATGCTTTAAGTTTGTCACCATGCTCGCCCTTGTCCAGAAAATGGTGACTATTGGAATTCCAATAACACGACCAAAACTGGGTTTCAGTATCATTAAGCCTAAAAATTCCAGCTGCGAGTCACTATTAACAGTCCCAGACCTGTAATTAATATCTACTGATTCACCAGATACTAATACTAATAACCCCTCCAGGTTAATACTAATAACCCCTCCAGGTAAAAATTCCTTCTTCTTTCTTTAGACCCCTGCTAATATTATGCATATTATACACAATGTCAATAATTATTTTAGTGTCACATCAGTATAAAAATTGGCCATTGATCAATATGTCAAATAGGAGGGCTTCCTGGGAAAAAAATGCAGCCATAAATGCCTCTATTTTTCATATTACATGGCTGGGTACTTTCCGAACAGCCCTCGTATACATGGGTGCCCTTTTTTAAAACATTATTGCTGCTATCATCAATTTCTAGACAGTGATAAAGAGAAATTTCCTGGTATTTCCACATAAAGACCAGTGGTTATATTTTATTCTGCTTTACACATAATGCCTCCTATCTTCCCAGTGACATGTGTCAGTAATTCCTCCTCCCTCGTGTTACTTAAGCAGTTTTGAGCTGGATTTCTCTCCTCCAAAGCTGTACCAGAGTCCCAGCAGTGCTGATCACCTCTCTTACTGTGGAGCCGACAGCATCTGCCACTGCCTGCACCTCTCCCTGGGGCCACCCGCTAACACACACCCTCATCAAACACGCATTCCCTCCAGACACCAATCGGCCCTTCTGTAAGTCCCCTCAGGTCAGCGTGCCTGCCTGACACGCGCTCTGCCTTCAGGCCCTCGAGTTCCCTCAGGCGCCTTCCCTACTTATCCACGTGAAATTGCAAGAGACAGAAATCACTTCTCAGAAACTTAAGGAAAAGGAGGTATTACAAGGTATTGTCCCCAAAACCTGTGAATGTGACCTTACCTGCAAATCGGGTCATTGCAGGTGTGATTAAGTTAAGAGCATGTCATTAGGGGGAACCCTAATCCAATACGGCTGGTGTCTTTATAAAGAGACACAGTCACAAAGAAGAGACACCAAGAGGGAAGACAGTGTGGAGAGACACAGGGAAATGCCGCGTGGTAACAGAGGCAGAGGCTGGAGTTACATATCTCAAAGTCAAGGACAGACAACCGTCACCAGAAGCGAGGAGAAAGGCATGGAAGGTTCCCTCGCTAAGAGCCTCAGAAAGACCCAATCCTGACAACACCTCGACCTTGGACTTCTGGCCTCCATAACTTTGAGAGAATAATTTCTTTTTTTTTCCTTTTTTTTTTTTTTAAGCCACCCAGTCTGTGGTACTTCATTACGGCAGACACAGGAAACTAATGCATAGGACACTGGATTTTCTTGTGAAAAGGCCAGGGCCAAATGAACCCAAGCCCTTGAACTCTGTCTGGCCGCTCTGTCTCTATCCACTGCCCTGTACACACCTGCTAGATTCTTCTTTCTCTCACCCCAGATGTTCCAGAGGGGCAAGAGCACTCTGTCAGCAATTCCAAGCTTTGTCTCTTACAGCTTCTGCTGCGAAAGAGAGCCTGGCTCAGCCCCCTAAGCCCAGATCAGACAGCCTGGGGAAGGGCCCAGTTTGGGTCAAGAGCCCCCTTGGGGCACTCAGCTGTGGGCAGGAGAGGAAGGCTCACACTGCACAAAGTGAATGATTAAGCAACTATGACAGGAGACAGCTTCCAGAAAAAAGGGACGATGCTTTGATTTAGACTAAAATTCCACCTTTTCCCTAGTATCCTTTTCAAGAGTTTCTTCAGGATTCGTCTCTCTCCCCGGCCCGCCTGGAGACTCTCTGCTTCCGGAAATATTGTTAGAGAACAAACACCCAACCATACAGCAGACAGCAACTCATTCTCTCCTACAGGGTGTTTTAAGCTAGTCTCAACCCCGTACTGCAACAGCGCGCTAGACAACATTCTTAGAGTTCATCAGTGCGTTACTGGAATTGCATGCACTACAAGTTCCTTAGAATTCTCATCTTTGAAAAGGGCATACGACAAGTATTCTCAGGTCGTGACACAGCAGGCCCTTGACTAACATCGTTTCACTCACTGTCATTTTGTCTTCACTAAGGCCTGTCGTCTGACAAAGCTCCACCATCTGATACAGGAAGATGTGGTAACTGGTGCCTAGACCTTAAAGACTCCTGCCCACCTCTTATTGACCAAATCAAGTCACGTGGCCACACCTGACTTCAAAGGTTTAGGGGAGTTCAATCCTACCATTTGCCTGGAAAGCAGAATACCAAAATGATAGTAAACAGCCCTTATGGTCGTCACACTCTTTTGCTTTAGATTGAGATACTTAAGAATAAGCTCCAAAAAAATGATAATGATGATAATATGTTCCAATAAACTCTTCAAAAGACTACACCCCAAAAGAAGACATCAATTTTCGTCTGTGTTTCTATATGCGTGAGAATACCTTAGGCCACTTCCCAGACTGGGTCCCACTGGGTTTTAAGAGATGCTACATGAAAAAAAGGACCGTGTATTCCAACAGTTGACCAAGATGGATAAAAAGTCAACCGGGTTTCTCCACCGCACAACTTCTCAGGAGCATCGCACGGAACTCGTGAACGGTGCAATGCACATTGGGGGGGGGGGGGGGAATGGCTTTCACTTGTAAAAATACAATCCAGGAAGAGGATTTATTCTGTGTTGTGTCCATGCCTTTGTTTCTCAGGTGAATTAACCCTGGGCGTGGTTATTTTTGAAGACATGAGCCATGGAGTCCAAAGAACTACCTGTAAGTCGAGAAGGGATCTCTACATTAGGGTGCCCGTGCTAGCATACTGGTTTCATATCCTGCACTTCTGTGACTTAGGGAGGTATCTGCCAGCTCATGGCAAAAGACCTGATGTTTAGTACAGATCATTTTCCAAGCATTGTTTCACAGATTCTCTTCTCTCAACTTCTGACCATCAATCAAGCAAAGGGGTTGGGCTTCTCTTCCACAACATGCTCAAGTTGCCCTTTTAGGAGTTCCTTTGCTACGAAGACTATCTTGTTATTCATGTTAATTCAGTTTTACTCAGTTAACAATAGAAGAAAGCTACACCTAGATTCTATAACCTCCATGAACCCAACCCAAAGTCACCTGAGCAACCTCAGTGATTCCAGGCTACCCCACATAACTTACCCAACCATTACTGGGAAATTCTTTACCTTCAGCCACAGTTTTCTCTTTGGAGTACAAGGAGGCTATGTACCCATTTATATCCAGTTCCCATTGTGTTTGTGACTTTAGAAATGCAAGCCTGATTTATCTTCTGATACTAAATTGCATCGTGAACAATTTATCCTTTGAGATGCTCTCAAGAACGAATTTCCTCTCTCCCTGTGCTCTTGCCATATTTACTTTGAGAAGAACACTGGGAGCCTCCTCGAGAAAGGTAACGCTCCGTAGCCATGTCTTCTCTGGGAGTTGCAAATGAGACACCATGAGCCTGCCAAGCATATGCACAGGCATTCCAGTGTGAAACGGAAGCTTCGCTGCTCAGTGAACAGAACAAACCACAGCTGCTAGCTTAGTTCTGGCTCCAGTCAGAAGTTGTGACGTGTGCCACCTCCAATGGCTGCTTAAAGCTCTGATTCAGGCATGAGCTACCCGGTCCATACGGGGTGGGCAACTCAGCTTGAGCTGAATCTATTAGAATTTTACAGAGCTCAGGAAAACAGTGCTTCTGAAACCAACCCACTGCCATTTTCTGAACACTGCTTGAACAGCACCATCTAAAGCCACACGCTTTGAATTTCTGAGGACACGATCTGACTTGCTCATAGGTGCGATCTGCAGAGAGCTGCTGCAAGTTATCCTCCCAACCACACCGCCATGTCCATCTCTTTAAATGAAGGCATTAGTCTCTGGAAGTCCCCCATCCTGGCATTAATATGCCCTGGGGAATAGCTCATTAAGTCTGGGGTTCTCAAACTTCCCCACTAAGGCACCCCTAACAGAAGACAATGAACATGTCCAGAAGGGAATACAGGAGGAATTTCTGAAAAGATGTGAAATTCCTTTTGAAGAAGTTCCTGCTTTCTCTTTTAAATGTAAATAATTTTTGTGTGATGTAAAATGTGAAAAACCTACTCCATAGATGTTTATAATTACTTCAGTATAACAGTAAATACTGATTGAAATGCTTCTATCAGTCAGGGTCTGGTCAGGAAACAGGCCCATTATTTTAGCAGAGAATTTAACATAAAAAATTGACAGGTGAGCACTGGTGACCTAAAAAATGCAAATGAGGATTGCAGGATGAAAATGCCGAAAGCAACTAATACACCTGGGCTGGGGAACAAAGGGCCGAGGAGCTGTCCCGTGGAGGACGGGGGTCTCTGAGGGGGGCACATGCCTGGCCCCTGTGCGTTACTAAGGAGACCTAAGAGACCAGTCGTGGGCACGTGGAGAAAACGGCAAACGGACGCCCGCGACCGACCGTTGCTGCAGGAACACCTGATGCTGCGAGGTAGAGAACTGTCAGTCACAGTGCACAGCGACAGGAGAAAGGGAAGCAGTAGGTCCCTCCTTCCTCCCCACGCCTTCCAGCCACCCTCTAGCACCCCCTCTTGGCAGAGCGGAAAAGGGAAGAGCTGGCAAAGCAGGCCCAACACCGCCACACTGAGCCCCGAAGGGTAGAATGAGCCGAGACAGGACGGCTCAGTCAGCAAAGCGCTCACTGGTTTCCCACAGTAGTTGAACTGATGCTCCAAGATGACGCACCCTACTGAGCACCCCACGGCTTTGTGTGCTTCCACAAAGCACTCCACAGACCTGATGTGTGCCAGCCTCACCTGAGTAGCTTATCAGGCAAGTCGCAAGGGCCAAGGGCACAGCGGTCCCATTCCAGCCCAGCCCCCAGGACCTGGGGCACACCCTTCTCGGCG
This sequence comes from Lyroderma lyra, assembly GCA_004026885.1. Lineage (NCBI taxonomy): Eukaryota > Metazoa > Chordata > Mammalia > Chiroptera > Megadermatidae > Lyroderma > Lyroderma lyra. The sequence continues at coordinate 19,220 of PVJL010012486.1, read as the reverse complement.
ACCTCTCGCCTACCATGAGGGAGGTGGAGTAAGTCTCAGGGCGCAGTGCACCTTTGCAGTCCTGGGGATCGGGGATCGATGAGAAAGCCCACCTTTCCTAAGCATGGTCTTTGTGGGGAGGGGAACCCGGACAGTGAGACTTCTGAGACGCTGCTGGGCACCCGGAGGTAACCCCTGGGGGAAGGAAGGAGATGAGGGAGAAGGAAGTAAACCAGGAATGGGAGAGTGCTGCGGGGGGACGGGGGCGTCCAGCCAGGACACGAAGGTGAGAGCAGGCGGGCACAGCCGGAGGGAGCATGTGGCACGCCTGCCATCCAGACGACCTGAACTGTCCTCGATGCTTCGTGGCCCCGCTTCCTGGTGGCTGTGAACTGTGTGGGGACGAGACAGAACGGGCACAGGTCCACTCGGGGGAAAGCCAGCCTGCCTTCTGAGGTGAGGAATTACAGCCCAAGCTTGCACGCCTCGTCCTGTTTTCCCTTCAGGACTATAAAAATGGAGGGTGGGAGACCTGCACACATTGCCATCTGCCACAAAGCATTTCTCGCCATCAAACTGCCTTCATATAGATGAAATACTTGGTGCTTCTTGGCAGAATGGTGGTGTTATTTCACTGCGACATCCGTGTAACTCACTGCCTTGCAGAGGAGAGAACTGCTTGTAACTGCATCACAGAAAAGCCTGGTGAGTATCAAGGATGCACGATGTTTGTGGCTAGAGTTTGTGTGTGCAGGGATGGTGTCACATGCTTACACTTCCTCTGTCACTCTCCATGAATCTGGTTACAAATCATCCGGTAATTAAACAGCCTCCTTCAGATATCATGGCTGATTTAATGAGAGCCACACCCATCACAACCGATTTTTAATCTGAGCTGGAGGAGTTCTTTTTTCTTTGTTTCATTTTCAAAGATTTTTATTTCAGTAACGTATTTGGTAATATTCTCTATTAGGCTGGTAAGTTTTGAATTGCTTTTCATTTTATTATCACATTAGTTCCTTGTTAATAGTTTTACTAGAATTCAGAAGTCTCCCGAATCTTAATAACCTCTCTTTTCAGTACTTACAGGCATGAAATTAATTGTATAAAATCACGATCCTTCACTGATGTGTCACGGGGCCAAAAGGAGAAAATTCAATAGGAAGCATAAGACCTTCAAGAGTGATTGACGATTCATCTCGCTACAGATTTTTCACTTTGAGACTTCCATTTGCTTCTCAGTAGCACAATTTCCTTTCTTTCCACCTCTAAGAATATTCTTCAAACTGAAGAATACTTTGGAATTCTCTGAACTGAGGATATTAAAATTAAACTTTTTAGAGATCACTTGACTTTTTTAAAGTATATGAAAGACATATTTTTATTCACCGAAGAATACTCTCTTTATAGGTGGCTTTGTTTAAAGGACGGACAACAATAAAGGAAACTATAAGAAATTATCAAATTAGCAATTAGCAAGTTTTCTTAGGGTCCCATTTTCACGTTCATCTTCTTTATCCATGGTGGTAGCAATTCCATTCTTGTTTTTTACTTAGGTCTACAGTCCCTCTGCCAAAATGTTCTGCTTTTTGTTGGTTTGATAAAGCTCTTCTCCTTGTAGTAACCTCAGGAAAGGTCCCCGAGTAGACTATTCCAAGTTGCTGCGCTTTTAGGACTAATTTTACAGTCTTGATTCTTAAAGAACAGCTCAACTACATCTAAACTTCTTGGCTTCCACTTTCTTTCCTGAGTTTCTTAGAAACAATGCTTCACTGTTAACTTTTTGTTTTAGATGCTGTTCGTGAGAAGCGTAATGTCAACCTAATCTCCTCACCCTTATTAGTCATATTGTCTTTTTGCCTGGAGACCTTGAGGATTTGTTCTTTAAAGCCTATAGTTTTACTAGAATATTACAGCCCAGAGTTGATTATTCCAGCATTAACCCAGGCATACTCTGGATCAGTTCAATATTTAGATTTACGTTTACTCTTATTTCCAGAAAGTCAGCTTAGAATACAGGTTGAAGTATAAGTTCTGTTGCTTTGTTTTGTTTTCCTTCTTCTTTTCATTTACTCTTTCTTCTTGAAATGGTTTTAACACTAGTCCTGGTTCACTGGTGGTGATGGGCCTTCCCCTTCCCCCCCACCCCACCCCCTCCCTCTCCTCCTCTCTTCCTCATCCTCTTCTTCAACTATACACATGTTAGACCTGCTGAGCTTCCTTCTAAATTCAACAACTCTCCATCTGAATCTTTTTACTCCTATCTTTATCTCATTTTCAAATTCTTGTTTGTTTTCCTGCCTTTATTCAATAATCTTGTTAAATTTTCTAGGTACAAATGGCTTTACTGGTGAAGTCTAGTCACTGTTTAAGGAGAGAATAATACCACTTGTGTGTTTAATTCTACACAAACTCTACCAGAAAAGAGAAGGTAAGGGGACACTTCTAAACTCACTTTATAAGGCTAGTATTATGCTGATACCAAAACTAGACAAAGACATTGCAAGAAAAGAAACTAAAGATCAACATTATTTATGAATATAAGGACATAAAGATCGTCACCAAAATATTAGCAAATTGAATAAAGCAATTTATAAAAAGGAACATACATCATGACCAAGTGTCATTTATCCTGGGAATATGAGGCTAGTTCAATATTCAAAAATCAATTATCGTAATTCACCATATCAAAAGACAAAAGAAGAAAACAACATATGATCATCTCAACAGAGGCAGAAAAATCATTTGGCAAAATTCAACATCAATTCATTATTTTAAAAATCTCAGCAAACTAGAAATATAAGAGAACTTCCTCAATGGAACAAAATATACAGTCAAGAAATAGACTCACATATCTTTTGTCAATTGATTTTCAACACAGAAAATTCAGTAAAGAAGTCTTCTCATCAAACGCTACTGAACGGTGATAGCCACGTGCAAAGAAATAAACTTTCATCTATATCTTACCCCATAAATAAAATTTAACCTAAAATGGGCCATAGACCTGAATATAAAACCTAAAACTATAGAACTTCTAACAGCAAACATAGGAGAAATCCTTTGTAACCCTGGCAAAGATTTCTTAGACCTGACAGGAAAGTACAACTCATTAAAGAAAAGATTGATTAAAGTGGATTTCATCAAAACTTAAAACTTCTGCTCTGGAAAAGATGCTGTTAAGTGAATCAAAATGAAAAGCCACAGACTGGGAGAAAATATTAGCAAAACACATATAGGAGAAAGGATTTGGGTTCTAAATATACAAAGAACTATCAAAATTCAATAAAATGTAAACAACCCAATTTTTAAAACTGGCAAAAGATTTGAACGGACATGTCACCAAAGAAGATACACAGGTAGAAATAAGATTACAAAAAATCACTCCACAAAATGCAAAGTGATACTCTAATAAGAAACCAGTGCATCGCCTCTAGGCCTTTTGGTTAAGATCAAGTGTAGTAAGAAACAAGTGCAAAGCTATTCGAATGGAGGGGAGAGAAAGAGCCAGGCACCATGAGGACACAGGCCAGCGGGGGCTCCTGCTCACAGCTGGTGGGGAAGCTGGTGGCAGAGATACACTCTGTCTCTTTCTCAGGAAGTTAACACACCAGCCAGCAATCCTACTCCTAGGTAGTTGCCCAACTTCAACAAAAATTTCTACTCATGAAAGAAAGCCTGTATGCAAATGTTTAGTGACTTTATTTATAATCATCAAAACCTGGATAAAACTTCCAATGGTTCTCTGCTGATGAAGGATAAAGGCAGGTGGAGCCCCACTCAGCAATGAACGGTGACAAACACACAGCAGCATGGGTGGGTCTCCCACGCGTTACGCTAAGTGAAAGAACCCGACTCAAAGGGTGACAGTGTGTATGATCCCATCTGTGAGACACTGTGGAAAAGGCAAAACTACGGGGACAGGACACAGAGCAGTGGTTGCTGGGGTGCAGGGTGAGGAGAGTGGGTGATCATCACAAGGGAATTTTGTGGGTAATGGGGCTATTCTACATCTTGATTGCATGGTAGTTATGTGAGTGAAGGCATTGTCATAACAGCACTATAAACTAAAAAAGGGTGAATTTTTCTGCATGAAAATCATACTTCAAGTTTTTCAAAGTGTATAGCTTTCAGACTCTGCCACTAACACCATAAGACATTAGATTAAACTATTTCTAGGTAGTACTTACATATGTTATATCATTACCAACCTACACTTGGGAGATACTTCTAGTTTCTTAGGCCAGAATATTGGTTTTTCAGAACAAAGGATTGAAAACTGAACTATTTTCATGTTTGCTAGCAGTCAGCAGGGCTTGACCAATAATCACATGGATAATGTGAAATACTTGTTTGTTCATATTCGTATAAACATGATCTACTGTGTTCTGTAGCAAAGTGATTCTTCATGCCTAAAAAAAAAAATCAGAACCTTTTGTTTTAATGGAAACTCTCTTTATATAAGATCAAAATACACATCTTAAACAATATCACACAAAAACTTGAATACATAATCACCAAACTACAGAAGATACAAAATGCAGACATGTGAACAAACCACGAAGCAGAGTAAAATGTAAACCCATCACGTACTTGTCTCAGCTCCGAGAACTGCTGAGCTCTCAAGCTTTCCTTCTTCCCTTTGCCCAACTACTAAGTGGGTGGAAATGTTTTCCTTTCATTTACTGGAAACAAAAGTGGTGCTGCATCGGCAGACAGGTTACAAAATGAAACATAAAAAAACCACAAGATGTCTACTTAAATGTGAAGAAAACAAAACTACAAGAGCTCCAAGAGAGCATGACTTTTCCAATCAAAAAGTGATTTGGAAAAATTAAAATGTGGAATCAAAGGGCCTAAGACCCTAGCCAGGACAGGGGTCTTGGCACATGGAACAAGCTGGGAGCCCGGGGACCCACGATTCAAGACAGGACAGCAAAAAACATGAAGGTGAATGTCAGGGACAAGAGAAGTCAGCTCAGTTGACCTGACGGATGGATGAAAAAAAAAACTACTAAATGGAAAATATCTGTAAGTTGTAAATAAAAACAGAAATATGTGATAAATGTAACATTCATTGTTCTGTATTTGGAATCCACCATCTCCCCAACTGACATATTATAAACATGAAATTTTTGTAGAGAGAAATGTCCTCTGAGTAAGTGAACATTCAGAGAAATCTTTTTCATTAAAAATTAAAAATTTAGACTCATCTGCTCCGTAATAAACCAGCACTATGAGAACCACACAGGTATAAGTATAAAAAGCAAAAGAAAGTTTTAAAAAATGGAACAGGTAGTAAAATGTGTTACCATGTGGGTTTTTTTAATCCACAGAGAGACAACCATATCAGTGAACTACTCTGAATGAACCTGGTCTCCAAGCATGCTGGGAAAAAATATTGTCCAGAAACTGAGAAACTGTGTAAATGAGCAGGCAAATTATCCCTGGGGATGTTGGGAAAATCTTATGGAATGGGAGAGATGCAGTGGTTGCAAATATTTCAGATTAAGGGAAACTCTGGTGACCACAGTTTGCCTTCCCGAGTTGTCACAGATAATGCCAGCTGGGTAGTCTGGACTGGCATAAGGGCCAGGGAGAAACAAGCAATCAGATTTCTTCATCACACATCCATGTCTTTCAGTCTCACTGAAATTCAAAGTCACATTAAAGCATTCCTTAAGAAAATGCAAATGTCCTTGAAAACAGCAATATGTAATGTAACCCTTAAATCAAAAATGAATGGGCATGTGGGGGAAGGCCATGGGATCAACCGATAAAGGGTAGGTGCCTGCGACAGGGAGGTGTGGGGGGAGCAAAAAGGGAAGATCGTAGAAATTGTGGGAGCTCCACCTGCCTCACAACTTTGCAGACTGCTAGCTGTGCTCACCAGGCATTGAGCCTGATGCCGCGTCTCTCCGTTAGCTGTCACGCTGACCACCACCAACTCGGCGAGGCTGTCTTTACAGTAAACCCTGTAAGACATCCCTACACGAATGGACCCACCAAATGCGGGGTGTACGTGGAGTTTTCGTAAACTCTTCTGCCACCAGGATTCAATCCGCTGCCCAGTTTTTCAGCCTACAATATCACGGAGAAGAAAACTAACTTGATTCTTCCCTGCTGGCCTTGAATTAAGCCTAGTGATCAAGGACCTATCATTTTATCCATCCTCCTTGGAGAAGGTTCACACCATAATATTAAATTAGAAAAATTAAGACATCGAATTTCCCCATCTGTAAAAGTTATGTGACTTTTTTCTGTGTTCAATTTGCATCAGTCCATTAGGCCACAAGCGTGCCAATTCCAACATAAGTATAATGTGTCATTATTATGGGAAAGCTTCACTCTGAAGGAAGACGGTGTTCTGCCTGAGAATCCGAGATGACTACACTTGATTGTGTTGATTGGATGGAGATTTTCTTACATTTACATAAGTATCCATCTTTCCATTTAAATATATGACCTGCACCATCTTTGGGGATAGTAAGTTCCTTGTGTTTAAGACCTGTTAGAACAAGCAGTATTTTCATTTGCCATAAAATGACCTATTGCCTAAATGAAGTTCTTCAACCGAATGTGATGCAGAGGCCAGCTGAGATGTTCTAGGCACAGTGAGTGACAGCTCTGCTCCTGCCACCTCCGTCCTTTGGCCCTACTGGGTGAGGGAACGGGGCGCAGGGGGAGGGGGCACTGCTAGGGTCCTACCCCTCAGGACTGGCCTGCTCGCTGGACTGAGCCATTGACCCAGAGAGAAACCTGACTGCTATCTCATCTCTCACAGCCTCAGCCTCACGACCCCACCTTCCTTATCTCACCTAGATGTCCCCAATCTTTCTGTTCTCCTGCTTAAATTCTCAACATAAACTCTGTGTAGCTCATCATCTCTATGGCTGCCTTTGGCTCAGATGCCCAACCCTGGTCCCATCAACTGGTGAAGGGCCAAGGAGTTGAGTCCTCCTAAGGCTGCTCCTTTGAAAATGTTTTGGGTGGGGCAGTGTCACTTAGAAGGGGATGAGGCACTATTAGTGACATATTTCCCCCAGGAGCTTCAAGAACAGCCCCTAGTTCTAATCAGTACTTGGGGACGCAATGGGGTCGCTGTCCTGGGATGACTCATGTTTGCTGCCAAGGCCAGGTTCAAGTTCACAGCCCTCTCGATGTGGTACAATTCCCCCAAAGTTACTCTGAGAGGTCCTCTGACACTCTGCAGACACACCTTCTGGCGTGGCTGACAAGTGCCCCCCACCCCCCGGCACCCTCTGCAGGGGGAAAGTGGGCTCACAGGGGCCGGCCATCACACACGGCGGGGCTCCCCTCCTCCCCTGGTTCCACCTCGCTCCCTCCTGTCTCCAACAGGCTGCTGCTCGCAGCACACAGCACCGCACCCAAGTCAGAGCAGCTGAAAACCAGCGTGGGTTTATCACTGCACTTGACGAGATGCCTCCAAGTCAGAGGCTCCAGGCCGGTTCAGCTCCTCGTCAGCGAAGACCCAGCCTTCCATCTTTCTGCTCCACCAGTCTTCGCACCTCGGACTTGCCCTCTGCTTTCCCCAGTGGCTGGAAGGCATCTGCTAAAACGCCAAGTGCTCCTGCCCATTGCAGCCTGTCCGGAGACAGGAAGGGTGACTGCTCCTCAAGCATGTCCTTTGACCAGCAACAACAGCTTTCCTGAAGCTCCCAGCAAACGTCCCTCAACCTCCCTGGCAGGAACTGGATCAGGTGCCCACCACCCACCCTGATGCACAAGAAGTGGGATCAGACAGCTGACAGGTCCCCGTGTCCCTGAACACATCGATGCCTGAAAAACCAGGGGTTCTATTACTAAGGAAGAGGGGCGATTGACTGTTGGGTAGGAGCCGTGTGTGCGCACCTCCGCTGATGGCCTGCCGGCGTCCCCTGCTCCAGGACAGGTGGCCTGGGTCAGAGGCCTGCAGACTTGCTACCCAGGCTGGGTGAGCAATGCTCTGCTGAGGCCCAGACGACTCCAACTAATGAAGGATGGGCTAGGCACACTGTGGCCCCAACAGGTGACAAGACACACCACACAACCAAGGCACACGCTCCCTGCACGTTTGCTGAGTTAAGCAGACCCCCGCAGTGTACTCTGCAATGACTCAGGTCTTTTCTAGAATGCGCTCAGCTGGGCTAAGCTAGGAAACTCAGGTGGACCTGTGAACGTTTATTTCTTCTGCACAGCAGGGCTCTCGCACCGTCAGCCTCAGAGAAAGGGCACCGGCAGAGGGGCGTGCCTGGCTGGGCGGTCTGAATGTCAGGAACCCAGCATTGTCTCTATTCTGTTTCGTCATGGGCACACCGCCACCGGGCAATGGTGGGCACGGGACATGTGGGAGAGCCTCATTCCTCCAATCTTTTAAACCTGGTGCACACACATGTTGGGGAGCTAAGCATTCTGAGGGGTGTGGATGCCAGAATGGGCCAAGGGGCTGGTGAGGCCCGCCTGGCACCCCTGGGCTGCGATCCGGGGGCCATGCTTCTGGAGGAAGGCACCTTCAGATGGGCTCAGCAGCTTCTGTTAGGTGGCACCCCCTCCACAGATACTCGTATTTCTATTCTTGTTCGCTTGTTCTCTAAATTTTGCCAGGTTAGCACCAATCCCTGATTTCAATCTGCAGACGTTTTTGAACCCTATTTTTGACTTCAAACTTAGTAGCTGTCATCCTTTACCTTGTGTCATGTGCAAATATGACCAATGAGTCCTTAACCTAGTAACGGATCAAAATTCAAAGCAGCCAGTCAGAGAAGCCACGATAACCTCTACAGAAAATTCCTCAAGGTACACTTCTTACCTAAAGGTACAATTTTAAAGAGCAATTAAAGATCCTGCAGATTCCATGAATCACCATACTTCTACAAAACAGTTTGACTCTGAGGTGGCGGAATCAAGCGTCATCTCATTCTTGGGACACAAAAGGAAAAACCCCAGAAGTGACCCTGCAGATACGCTGGTGCCTCTGCGAGTCCCCCGGGAATGCCTCTGCCCACCACAGCGTCCTGGCAAGGAGGCATGATGGGCCCCTTCCAAGCGTGCCCAGCACAGTCACAGGGAGGCCCAGTGGAAGGTGACAGGAAAGGGCAGACAAAGCCACATCCTGGGGCAGAGAAAGTGCTCTGTGTTAGGACCACAGGCCTCCTGGGACTGGGAGAGAGGTGGCAGCCAAAACCCTGACAAATTCCACAACATCCCGTCCCCACACTATCATGCTCTTACTTCTCTCAGAGAACTTCACACACGCTATCACTCACTCACCTATCTGTGTCCCCTCCTAGAACATGAACCTCACGCGTCTCATCACCACTGACTCGGAAAAGCTCGTTACACAGAAGACATTCAACAAGTTTTTGCTGAATGAACGAGTCCCCAGTTGCTTCTCCTTTAAATAAAAACCATCAAATTGATCATATTTTTATCAGTTTAGTAAAAGATACAAATCATCTCACTGCATCAGATCTCCCAGGCAGTGTGGTACTTAGGTTATGAGGTTGGGAGTTCAATTCTTCTCCATGATAAGCAGGGATTATTTGAGCCACCACTCAATATTAATTTTTCAGATCTATGAAGCCTGTCTACTCACATTCAAAGGTTTTCCTTGTCTTTATCTAAATCGGTCAAGTCTCTTCCCATGAATAAGAAATACCAAATCAATGGCTGCTTTCATAAAATACAGAAGTGACTGGCAAAAACAATCTGCAACTTCTGTGAATAAGCTTTTCATTAACGTCTACAATAACAAATACTATTTACAGACCAAAGATGATACACTGTGAGTTTTACAATCAGTCCCCAGTTAAGTGTATCATTATCCCAATAACAGGGATATTCAGGAAACCAAGGCCCCAAGAGGGTAAACCACTGCCCAAGGCCCCCTGAGGGCCCAGGAGAGACCCAGACCCAGGGCTGGTTTACGCAAGGCTCATGATCATTTATTTTATTATTAACTCATTGCCAACCGCTCTACTCTCACATATCTTCTCTGAATATCATATTTCATCAACTCTGAGGTCCCACCAATTGGAAGGTACATCGCAATTTCAGAAATGTTAACATGCTTATGCGTACACAGTGACGCGCGCGCGCAAGGGCTGTCTGGAAAGCATACAGCCATGTAATAAGAAAAACAGAGGCATTATAGCTGGATTTTTCTGGATAGCCCTCATATACATCTTAGATTCAATAAAATATAGCAATCTACTAGGCTTGGAACAAGTTACTTCTAATAAATGTTATAAAATATAAATGCCTCTCTAAATCCTTTAGAAAATTAATCCTGTCATGAGGTTCAGAGAAGAGATAAATCTTGAGTATGAGTAAAGTTATAATAAACTGCAAACATCTCCTAATACATACCCTCTTTCAAACTCTTTCTTCTCGTTGTGACCTTGAACCCTACTCTGTGACGTGAAGTGCTGTCGACATCTTGCCCGCCCATCAACGTGACCATCGCTTATTCACATCTTCATACATCTAAGGGCATGAAAAGCTATAAAAGCATATACCATGAAAGGCAACTAAACCTACCTGCTGTTCTCAACTTCTGTTTGTTTCCTCCCAAGGTTAAGGAAAGTGATAATCATTTCTCACTCCATACCAAACAACAACGTACTCTTTGCTGAACACACAGCTGTGAGTCTGTAAAATCAAAGACCACCAACACTTCAGAAACACTCGCCATGAATTTTATGTTTGAATGACTGACTACAACTGCATCGATCCTCAGGGCCTCTTTCCCTGTCCCCTGAAAGTGCTCACGTCATACACCCAGACAGTGTCGATCCCCTCTCCGGTGACCTGGTCCGGGGTCCAGTGCGGGAAAGGGAACCGGCAAGCAATGACTCTAGCGTCATCCCTGAGTTCGAGCTCAAGTTTCTTCTCCAACTGCGGCATCTGTGGAGAATGACAGTCATTACTTAAGTGAGCGGTGAGTCGGAGGAAATGATTCCCAGATGCCCTTCTGTATTTGCGTCCCTGAAATACCTGTGCAAAAATTACTAACTGTAAAGAAGATCACTTCCGGGCATGAGTGCATTATCAAACAAGCCATTAACACAGAAGTCTACTAACAACAGTTGTAAGAGCATCCTCTAGAATTAATTTTGAAATATGCCATTTTTTTTTGCACATGTATATCACAGATTTCTGCTTTTCTAACTAAAATCATGACATGGCAATAATTAAAATGAGAAGCACATTTAAATTATTAACCTACCTACACATTGCAATCTACTCTGTGTCAACTATTCAGCACATATTTTCCCATTTTTAACATCTCTGAAAATTTACAATTGACATCATGTTAGAATTAGAATTGGCAATATATTTTCTTTCGCAATAGCAAAGATGCATCTTAAAATCAACAGTGTCTAGATTCAATGAAATGGAATAGACTGTGAAAAAGTACACACATTCTGCCAACTTGAAATATACTATTTCATACTCTCTAAACAGTATCGCTAACATACTGATAATTTCTGGATAGTCAATCTAACTTATAAAAAGTAAAATCCTCTTACTTATCCCTTTGTGTCAGTTTATTACCAATCTACTCATAAAGGAAGCACTTTAGTGTTTGCTAAAAGTATTGACATTGTAATTATATCAGCAAATTAATAATCATTTAAAAATCTGTCTTCATGTCCTAAAAATGTATTACCACTTTCAACTCGAAGAATATTTTTCCACTTTCTTTTGTTATTGTGAAACAATTTTAAATTTACAGAAAAGCTGCAAAAAAACAGAATGAAGAACTCTCACATCCCTTGACCTGAGGTCACCACTTTTTAAGTCTGTCACACTTGCTTTATCCGATTTGCTCTCTTCCCATCCCCATGAACATGTTTCCTCATTTGAGAATAAGCTTAATACAACGTACTCCTGTGTTCCTTGATACATCAGTGTTTTCTAAGATACAGCCCCAGCATTTATGTTCAGGAAATCTAACATTATATTCCAACAAAATAATTCCAATAGTAACACTCCAATTTTGACAAATGTCCCAATAATGTCCTTTATAATTCTCCCCCCAGTCCAGGACCCCACATTATAGTTAGCTATCATATCTCCTTGCTGTCCTTCCACCTATCTTTATCTCTCACAGTGACATCATTTAAGAATAGGGGACAACCACATGACCTATGGCTAGAGGGAGCCAAGTTCTGATTCCTCATTAGAATCAATACCAAGGTAATGAAGAATACATTCCATTAAGGATGCAATAGTTCTATTCCTTTAACATCCAGGAAGAGATGACTTTAAAAAAATAAAAAGTTATGTTCCTCGGGGGACAAGTAAGCAAAGAATGAGACAATAAGCCTTTTTCCAAAATATCAAGTATTTTTTAGTTAACTGTGTTCATAAAAAGGGTAATTGTAAATATATTCTTATTACTATCACTCTTTTCTCTTTTACTGTTTCTTTTATTTCCAAATGACTGTCATATGCTAAGTCAAGATAAACCTAAAAATGAAGAGGAGCTATTTCAATCATAAAAAATTAACTGAATTACATATAAATATGTGACAAATCTGGGTCTTGATATCAGGAGACATGCCATGTCTGTCTAAAAGAATTCAAATTTACTCATACAATTACAGGTTTCAAAGTGACACCAATTCATCATATTCTAATTACATCTTCGAAACATTAAACATAAGCTGAAACCAGCTCAAAGGCATACGAGGTGGAACCAAAAAAACCCAGAATTTATTTATAAAAAAATGTGTTTTTATTCTTACATGTTTAAACTTCAGTCACCTACAGAGCACTCTCCGTTTGATGCCATGCACCTATCAGGATGCTTTTTCCACCGTTGAGAACAGTTTTTGAACTTGTGGATTTTGATGCCTTTTAGTGCTTCTGCTGTTTTGGGGGTTTTGTTTTGTTTTGTTTTTCACCTCTTCCACATTAGCAAAATGTTTCCCTTTCAGAACTTTTTTCATCCGGGGAAACAAAACAAAACAAAAAAAAGTTGCTCAGGGCAAGGGAGGGTAAGTAGGGAGGGTGGCACATGGGGGTTGTGCCGTTTTTGGTCCAAAGCTGCTCAGCGCTCACTGCAGCATAGGCAGGTGCACTGTCATGCTGCGTGATGGTCGTGTCAATCATCTGTCATGTAATGGGCAAACATGTTCAAAGAGTCTCCATAAAAAGTTCACTGAAGCCGAACGCAGCCTCTCACAATGCCAGCTGGTGCACGGATGCAGATGGGTTCTAGAACACTCACCCAGCGGGGGAAGCCTGTGCTACAAGGGGTCTGCCCTCCAGAAGATAAATCCAGGTTTTTTGGGGTCTCCCCCTTACTTTAGAGTCTAAAGTTTAGACTAATTAGCCACAGCCATGGGCAGCTTTATGCCACCTCGTCACTGCCTCTTCCCTGAAGCCTGACTTTCCTCCTGCTCATCTCCTCCTCCTCTTGAGTCTGTCACTGGGTCCCCTCGTCTGTCAGAGGCCAGGTCTCAAGCCTTGGATGGCTTTGCCCCTCCCTGGGGGCTGATGCCTAAGAACCAAACCTCCAGCCTGTCCGCCCGTCTGGGCCCCAGACCCTCTCTTTCCACCACTGCCAACTTGATATCCCCATTGGACATCAAATGCCACTTGCCTCCTGAACTCTGGGTCTTCCCAGCACCTGTCCCAGCTCATGACGGCAACTCCGGACTTCTGGGTACTCAGGCCAAAACCTGGGAGTCACCCTGGACGCCTCCTTTTTGCTCACCCCAAGTCAGCCTGCGATCCTTTTCAGCCCCGATGGGCTCCTCCACAACTCCGCTCAAAAGCCTCACTGGCTACTGCCTCACAAGGCCCAGGGCTGGGGGACTGAAGTCAGAGGGAAGGGCACACCCCCACACACAGTGAAGCTCAGGGGCCCAGAGATGGATGAGCGAGGGGCTGATGCACAGAGAGTGGGGGTGCAGGGGTCACTGCAGGCCAGGCCTTGGCGCTGTGCAGAAGGTTTGGGTCTTATCCTCACTGCTTTTAAGCAGCAAGCAGTCCCAGAAGGGTTGCAAACAGGGACACACTGATCTGTTCTCCATTTTGGAACCACGCCCTTGGTGCATAAGGTCATCTTAAGTGAGGGCATCTACAATCCTACAACTGGGTTTACCAGGTCCAAATGGGAGTCCCCACGCCAACTCGAAGATGCACACCAGTGTTGAAATGCGAAGGGCACCTCTGATTATGACTGCGAAGAGTTGTTAGGAGCCACCAGTCTGGGAAGAGAAGCAGGGTGAGGGTGTATACAGCACGGTCCCCTCCTCTGAAGTTCCCTGCGTGCCCTCCCGTGTGCATCAGCGGCCCTGGGAAACATTTCGTGTCACGCTGGCTTTGCTGAGTCACCCAAGCAGGACCAGAATACTGACCCAGGCCCAAGGGAGGGAAATGCATTTCCACAGAAGACTGAATGATGGGGCCCGGACAGGTAAAAGGGCTGTGCAGGGCTGACACACCTCCCCAGGGGCAGACCTGGCCCCTGGCTCCCCAGCCAGGGCTGTCGCTCCTGCTCACGGCCTCATGTAGGCAAAGCTGATGAGGGCGGAAAGGGCCCTCCACACCTGAGACTGGGTCCTCTGCACCCGCGACTGAGCCAGCTGCCTGGAAAACTGAATCCGTCATGCAGGAAATGTGGGTGCTTCGTGTGTATCTGCTGTTCCCCGTCTTCTCGGGAACAGTGAAATGCTACAAGTTCCCTATTTAAGATTTCTCTCTGTACAGAAGAGTGGACACTGATTGCAAAAGTCTTGATCAAAACAACTGGACTCTTATTTCCTGAGTGAACAGCTCCAAATGCTGGCAAACCTTCCCACCTGGGAAGCAGCCCGGGTGCTGGAACCCACAGGGACAGTGCCTGCCGAAGGCCACCGCTGCCCCCTGCCGGGACAGAGTTGCTGTAGCTTCATGAGCCCACACCTCAGGCCACTGTCTGACCTCTCATCACTGCCAGGAAAGTCCCAATAAATATCAACTTTCTATTTTTAGAAAGCATGAATTTCAAATTAAAGTTATTTGCCCCCAAATTCTAATTATTCTGAAGGAATGTCCAAACACCATAATGAGTAGTACAGTATTTTGCCATGTATGACGTGCTCCTGTGTATAATATGCAGCCATCTTTTTGGCCCAAACTTCCAAGGAAAAAAGTCATTTGTTTTATTTAATTTTTTTTAATTCAAATTTTTATTTGTTTATATTTAGGTACTTGTTCTTTGTATTATAAAGGAATTTTTTAGTATTTATTTTTTAACATACTATGGTACAAGAAATTTTATGTAATTATAAAACACAAGAACAGATACAAGGTACAAGAAATTTTATGTATAAATTTTTTTTTATATTAAAGAAACAGACAATCATATTCCAGGGTATGATTTTGCATACAGGTATCATTATTGATTTCTAGTCACGCTTTTAACTCATAAGATCAATAAAAGAATTAAAAACATTTATGTACAGAATTAGAACTACCCATGTGTAATATGCATCCTTATTTTTCCCTCTCAAATTTGGGCAAAAAAGTGCACATTATACATGGCAAAATATGATGCATAACCATCAAATTCTATAGTAATTCTATGACTCCAAATAGTTTTCTTTTTAATGGCCAAGGTCATGCCTCTCCACTTCTTTCTCATTTCTGTAACAGAAGTGTAGACACCCAGGTTCCATCTTAATTTTCGACTTACAGAGCACTATGAACATAAAGAACCCTGTCACTTTCAAGAATGTGTAACAAAAACACTTCGCAACTGACTTCAAAATAATAAAAGAAAGTGGCATTGCACTGAAGGTAAGAACAAATTCTCCAACACTGAAAAGTCTCATACAAAAATTAAGGTATAAATAAATAAGAAAACGAAACAGCAAAAAAGTCCATTTCTCCTCTCTTTTTAAATTGAAAACAATCCCAGTTTTAGAGTGGCGTTTCAGCAAACACCCAGTTTCTCCGAGATTGTTATGGCTACAATTACAGACTTTCAAAAGTGAAAAGGGATTTCTTTCCATGGTCTATAAACCAACAATTACAACACGAGCATCCCAGCCTGGTCATCCTTCCAAAGGCTAAATTTAGGACCATTTTCAGTACGATGTGCAGCGTTTCCACTTTTGAAAGTACGTAATCAAGGTTCAGCACAAAGCAGCCATCTGAGGTCAAATGAAAATCATCAGTACTCATCCGTCCTGAAAATCATCTCACCACAGAATCAGAGGGATGATCAATTCTCAAGGGAACAGCCTGTGAACTCTCCCAAGGGATTTCAGGTGCGTGGAGGTGAGCGCCCGGGAAAACCTCGGGCCATGTGAAACACCGGGAGCTCATGAAGCAGCTTCAGGATGCAAGTTTTGGGGCTTAGGCAGACTTTTATCTGAAACAAAAGCTTAAAAACACAACTGGATTTTTCATAATTACAGGAGTACTCTGTTCAGGCAATGAGCTGGAATCCAGAGTTCCCCTGATCTCTGGGAGGCCAGCATTGTGCACGCAGGTGACAGGCCACAGAGAGGTGGCCTTCATGACATAAAACCAGACAGAACAGGGGGTGCGTACTCACCATCTGAGGCACCCCAAAAATCACGATGTTTGAATACTGCGAAAAAGTAACCTAAAGGAGAGGGGGAAATAAGCCATGGATTAACTTCTTAAAGCCAAACATCCAGCTTAACCTTTGTTTCAAAATGCGGAGCCATCTCCCATTTCAGCAAACACTAGGTTTTCACAGAGAGCAGCCCCCTGTGAGACTCACAAGAAGAGAACACCACGTGCACACCTTTGTTTGTCTTCGCTCAGCCCACCGGTTTTCCAAATGCTTCCCCGTGAGTCTCCTCATTTCACCCTTCACCCTCCCAGGAACTCCACCAGGACCTGCCCCAGGGGCCTTCTTTTTTTTTTTTTTTTTCATGTGGGTAGTTCCCTGGCTGGGAATCGAACCCAGGCAACAGCGTTGAGAGCACCGAAGCCTTAAGCCACTGCACCACCAGGGAACTCCGCCCAGGGGCCTTCTGAAAGAAAGGCCAGTGACTTGTCCAGTGACCAGCTGGTCGCTGAGACACTGGCGCTGGGCATCTGTGCCCCTGGTCCACACTTTCCTACTTTATCTACTCTACTCTATACCAAAGTAGCTTCACAAGAACTCAAGGGATCTCAAAATCACCATTTTTAATGCTGTATCATCCTTAAAATTCTAGGCCCCCTCATCTTCTCTAAAATAAGTAAAAAAAAAAAAAAAAGAAGAAGAAGAAGAAGAAGCAGCAATAAAATGGGCCCTGGCAGAAAAACTGAGGGGAGAAGTGCCTTGCCAGTTGGAATTCTTACTGCCCAATAAAAGTCTTATTTACAGAGAGATCATTTGTGTACGTGTGGTGTAAAAAACTGCAAGCAATACTCAAGTGAATTTTTATAAGCCACTGACTGCAATATTACAGTGGGAGATTCTTATTTAAGAGACAGCATTTTACAGGGCATTCCCAAAGCAAAATTACAGGCACGTTTTTTAAGAGTACAAATAAACTTGGAAGTATTTTGTGCTTCATGGCGACCAGGAGCTACCATGACAGCGTGGCTGTGGGTTCCTTTCTGCCTTTTCTCTGCCTCGCGCTAAACTGACACACACGAACACACACATAGAAGTCTACGGTTTACCAAGAATACCATTACCAAGTTAACGCCTATATTAGTTTATAAGATTCCCAAATGAGATTTAAAAATTTCATCATTTTGTAATAAAAAGAAATGAGAACTTTTTTTAAGTGACATAATAAATTCTTGGAATTGATGTGACCTACCATGTTATAAACCTCAAGCTTCTACTCTAGAGTCGATTTGCAAATCTATGCATTGAAAAGGTGTTTACATTTCATTATGCTGAAATAGTCTCTTGTTTTTTAATTATTTTTTCTTTATATACATTCTCAGCCTTCAATCATACCATGAATTCTAAAGCTTTTGCTGGAGTTGCCAAGGACCACTCCCTGTCATACATACCTTCCACAAATCTGAAATATAAAATGTGGCCGAGTCCCGCACCCCCTCTCGCCAAGCGCGGTATCTGGAATACCAAACAAGCCATGGGTTCAACTCATATCCGACAGCTGAGAATCCTTCCTTCGCAGCAGCTATCACCTGTGGAGAGAGGCTGGTATTTACACAAGATAAGAAAAGCATTAACTTACATGGTCAAATGATGTGAATATTTCCTGTGTACGATCTATAATCATAAAATGCCACCTCAAAAGGCATCTCCTTGTTCAAGACATCATTGGAAGATGAATCCCTGAAGTTACGCAGCTTTATGGACAAGACAATGCTAGCAACCCAGTTTTTCTGTTTTTATCAAGGATGTCACCTCAAGCATCAGTGCAGATGCTCCAGTATGCTTTAGGCAACTGTGTAACAATGTGGACCAGTCATCCCCTGGGTAGGTCTGATAAAAAGTTATTGGAAACCCACGGTCCCTCTCCATCAGTGACGGCACAGCAGTGAAATAATTGTGCCTAGGAGAATGGACTGTGAGCCACAAAAATGCCCTGTCAGTAAGAACCTGCAATTAATTACACATCTCCTTAGTATTTAAGATTTTTCACTCAAAATTGAAAGCAAGTAAAAGTAAAATGGACCAAGTCAGAATTAAGTCAATTGCAGAATATCACCATCTCCATAAGGTGGGCTGGTCCTAGGTCTCTCTGCTCATTTGGTCTTGCCACCACTCTTCAAGGGAGCGGTGCCACCCAAGGTAATTCCCCAAGTGACTGGAGTGTCGCTCTTTTAAGAAAGAACAGTCTTCTGAAAAATCACAGACAACTTTGGGATACGTAAAGCATTCAAATCCGCATTTTAAGATTTCCTCCTGATTAATACAAGGGCAGGCTGATACATCTTGTCTCCACTGTAATATTTTTTGTTACACTAGATGTATCTGGATATACCCTGTTCTGTGTGGTCACATGGTGTCTGCCCTCCATCCTTCCTGATGTTGCACACACAGATTTCACCCAGTGCACAAGGAAATGAGAGAGTGCTCAGACATTTGGTTCAAACAGCATGCTGTGACTGAATTCCTAACAGTGGGACGAGTTCCTCTCATTGAAATTCACAGGTGAACGCGAGCTGTTTATGGTCACCAGTGTGTGGATGAGAGGACAGTAAGGTGCTGGGTCAGGGGTTCTGAGACGGAGAGGTGGGGCAAGCAGATCTGAATGACAAACCCCGAGGCGGGAGGCCTGTGACTGCACGTGATCAGC
>PVJL010012485.1:0-36947 GCA_004026885.1 Lyroderma lyra | reverse complement strand
GCTGCGGGGAGGACTGGAAGGGAGGGTCCGCGGAGGAGCGGATAGGGACTGGGGAGAGAGCATCGTGCACTGGGGCTGTGCCCACGTGGCACCGTCACACCCGGTCTGTGGGGTGAGGGGGCTGCAGTGGGGAAGGCTCCGGGGCTCGGGCACCTGCCTCCACCCTCAGGTCCCCGCTGACATCCCTCAGGCTCTCACCTCGGCTTCCTCGTGTGTGACGTGAAGGAGTCGTCCACACAACCTGAAACGCCCGTCTCCACGAGCTCTCTCCTTCCCTCCCCTCCTGAGTGGCCCTTTTCCTAGACTGCCATGTCTGCTCTTGTGTCTCATCCCCTGTCGCTCGCACTGGACTCTCAGCCCATCCACATTCGCCCGCCCCCTCCAACCCTCACACCCTCCGTTCTTCCCGCCTCCTTCCCCTGAGCGAAACACGCACGGGCCCTCTGTCTGTGGTCACACTGAGCGTGGCCTTCCCTTCCCTCCGTCGTCACACCTGCAGGAGCCGTTCGAACAGCTGCCTTGCCCTCCCCACGGCGAACGCACTCTTCACTCGCTCGGGCCTGCACTCCGCCCTATCGCCACCACTGCACCGAGACTGTCCTCTCGGAAGACACCGGAGAGCCACCAGCCCTCCTGACCGGCCCCCCTGACCGGCCCCCCTGACCGGCCCTCCTGACCGGCCCCCCTGACCGTCCTCTCATGTGGCCCTCGCCTGGCCCGTCCCCATTCGGAAAATGGTCTCCTCCTTCGATCTCCCAAACACCTCGTGGCCTCTGGTCCCCCCCACCCTAACGAACTTCCCTCCCTTCTTTCTTGTCACTGTTTCCTAAGCGTCTCTCCATGCCTCCATTCTAACTTTTTTCTCTCCCTAAGTGATCGTTCCTACAGTCAGGATTTTCATTTCTGTGGTTTTCATACCTAGCCCCCAAACTCATAATGAACTTGAACAGATGTGTGCAAATGCCTGCGGAAAATCCCGTGGAGAGGTCTTAGCATGCCATTTCAATGAATCCAAGTCAAATTTATTCATTGGTCCCATGAATCTTCCATGTCTTTTCTAGAAGTTCATGGCATCACTTATCAATCCAGCCATGTTGGCAAAAGTTCCCAGAGTTACCCTTACCCATCCTTACACTTAAATCCTCAACCCCAATAAGTCACCACTTGCTGAGTGTGGTGTCCTGAGTCTAAATCATCCTATCTCACCACAACCAGCCTCGTTTGGTCCCTCATTTTTTGTCAGCATGTTGGTAATGGACTCTTAATTGATCTCCTGTCCCCAGAATGCCAATCAGTCTGCACGCTGATGTTCTAAACTCTGCAAAAGCCCAGTACAGACATTTTGTGCTTTGATTTTTATGAATTATTAGCATTCATTTCTTCACAAACATGGCGTTTACCTCCTTTAAGATTGGACCATGCCAGTTGTTTGAGTTCTGGTTAACAAAGCATCTACTGGAATCCTAACAACCACCATTTATTGAGCACATGCTCTGTGCTAGGCACTGTTCTAACTGGTATTTGTAAAACTCAAAACAACTCCCTAAGAGAAGGATACTGTTATCCTCATTTTTCTGGCAAGGTAATAGACTTAAAGAGATTAAGTAATTGTCTGTGATCACCTGGTTTGTTAATAAAAAAGCTGGGATTTGAACCCAGACATTTTACCTCCAGGCCCTATGCTTTTCATCACCATTTTATACCAACTCCACAGCAAGGCTGTGTAGGATACGTGCACACCATAACGTGTGCAGACTGTCTGGGGAGGGCTCAAGACATGTGACTTTACCTTCTCCACTATATCTCAAATGATAAGTGTTACTATGTTTAAACATTTTTTATGGTATGCATCTAGGTGTGTTTTTTTCTAGACAACTAAACAGGATCTTCCTTCTGATAGGTTTTATTTATTTTTTGTTCTTCAAAAGAATTCCAAACAGTGCCTTGCACGTTGTGAATCTGAACAAATATTTGTTGACTGACTGAGTGAATGAGTGATGGTCTGTTTTTATTGGCATTGAATAAAATTCAGCTTTCTCAGAATTCTATGTTATTTTTTTGTGTGTAAAAGAAGAGAGAATAAAAGACATTATATGTACATATCATTTATATATATGTATATATCATTTTATATATATTATATATATAATAGATAGTTAATAGATGATAGATAGATGATAGATAGATAAATAATAGGGATTTGAAATGTGTTACCCAAATTCATCTTCCCTTAGTTTATTTGTAAGATGGTGCCTTTCTCTCAATGTCAGTGGTAGCAAATCATGGACTCCCACAGGCTCCTGTACGAAGCTCGGCAAGACCCCAAATGAATTTGTACAAAATAATCACTCAAAAAGGTATTGCTCAAAAAGGTAGCAAGCAATGTTAAGAGGAAAAGTAGAGATTATTCTAGTGGATTTGAATATAAGGACAATTCCTCTCCAGCTACAAACATTTGGACAAAAATAATTTTTTTTTGTTTTTCTCTATAGTTTTAAATTTGTGAATCTTTCCCCAATGACATAGAATATATTTATTCCACTGCTGCTTTGAGATACTGTTGTATTTTTAGGGCTTATATCTAACTAAGAGCTTATTAAATATTTAGCTTGTTCAATAACATCAATTATATTTTGTCACATAAGTTTATTTTCCCCTTTCTAGCCTAGTATTTTGCTTACAGAAATTCAATATATCTTTTTTTTTTTGGGGGGGGGGTTCCCTAAGCAGGAATCAAACTCAGGTCACAGCAGTGAGAGTGCCGAAACCTAGCCACTACACCACCAGGGAACCCTCTAGCTTAGTATTTTCTATCAAGAGGGCATACTTTGAATATAATTTCCAATGTCAAAAGAAGCTTTTGAAGAACAAAACCACTAAGTTTAAAGTACATTTTAAGCATTTTTCCAAATTTAAAAATATATTTTGGTCCCATTCCCATGACTAAGAGAATTAGGATATTACATAATTAGGAGAAACAGTTACTGAAACATTTTGCTCAGAGTGCTACAGTGCTCTCAATCTGTCATTGCAAATAGATTAATGCATCCAAAGAGTCTAGGGAGCAGTTAACTGAGAGAAAGAAAATTTGGTCGGTACATTGTGAAGGAAAACACAGACCAAGGGCCAACTCGATGTGGATTCCTTTGATGAGATCAAGTCACGTCAAGGAAACGGTGGAAACCTGCAGTTCTCTAACATCAACAAAGGTAACACAACCAAAATTTGGCCCAAATTTTAGAGAAACAGATTTGCAGAGTCGACTAAGATGTGGGGCCTTTTTCTTCATGGAATTCATGAGAAAGAACAGAAATCTATTTTCAGAAAGGGAGTGTGTACATTTCCTGTCTGGAATCAGGGGGCATGTTGGCTAAACCCTCCTCCAGCACTGTCAAGGTCATATGTCTCCCACTTGTAAACCAGATGTCCTCCAAAGGTCCTTTTCTAGGTTGGCTGTTGAGTGTCCATGAACAATGAGAACCCTGAGTCTCCGTTATAGTGCCCCTAAACTACCATATCTCATTCTTTCTAGAAAAGAGAGTGACACGTTTTGAGTCTGTGAACCTGCTTCCCAGGGTGTAGCTTCCTGCACTCTGAAACTTTTTTTTCTGTGGTAAGGACCTAAATCCTGTTTCAGGGCATCCTGGTCCTGCCCCCCACCTGCCACTTTCTGGAACTCCAACAATTAATTGTCCTATTGGGGTTTGAGTAAACACCTTGGGTGTAGAATTAGTTTGAGCTCTCACATAAATGCATGGACATCCAGACTATTGTTCCAACAGTTCTTATGTAGTCCCAAGGATTTTTACACCATTTAATTCTCATTTAATTCTCACAACAATCATAAAAACTTCGACTATATTAGATATGAAGAAATTAAGTCTTAGAGAGTAATGTATATTTTTATTGTTCAAATTCCCTAAGTAAGTGACTGAATCTTGTGGAATTTTTAACTCAAGTGCTTTGACTATATCCATAAATACCCCCCCCCCCATTTTATGCGACAGACTGATAGCACAGTTCTAAACTTGTATTTAGGGTCATAGATCTGTCCACAGAATACCTTATTCCTCCCATTTCTTATAATGGTGTAATCCTTCAAATCTTTTTTGAAATCCAAAGTTGTGCCTTCTGTAATTAGTACCTCTGTTCAAGGCTCATCCTTTAAGTTCAAATGCCGCTCCCCAAGCCCTATATAAATTGTCCCATGCAAATAACCCCTTTACATTTCTACTACCATTTGCAGTTTTATTTGTAACGGAAATCTCATCCCTATTTGAGTAGAATGTTCAGCCAGGAGTTACCTCTTCTGAACTGACCTGGGGAATCCATAGGTAGTGTGGTTAATTTACTATGTCTTACGTACTTAACTCTCAGTAGAAGGGAAGGTCTCTAGACCTATGTTTGTCCTGATGGTGAACAAAGGAGCATTAACCCAGTATAATATTGCTGTCCCCGCAGTCTCTGAATCAAGACGAATAATTCTTCTAAGTTGTTTGGTATCCATCTATTAGATCAGCAATCCAATAATATTACTTACGTATTGAAATGCTCAGCGAAGATCAAGTTGGTGGAGGTACCCGTGAGGGTTGTCAGCCCACCAATGGTAGAAGAGTACGCAATGCACAAGCACATAAGTTTGCATAACATGTGGTCCTTCGTGGTTCGATATCTGGTTCCAGTGGCTGCATCCTGTCCAGCAAGAAAATGTAGTATGAGAAGAGTTCTATTTGTGGTCAACAAGTAGGAATGGTACCTGTTATGGGTGGACTGTGTGTGTCCAAAATTCATTTGTTGAAGCTTTAACCCCCAATGGGGTGGTATTCCAAGATGGGGCCTCTGAGAGGTAATTAGGGTAGATGAGATCAGAATGATGAGGCCCTGATCTGATGGGATCAGTGATCTTAGAAGAGGAGAAAACAGAGTATGAGCTCTCTCTCTCTCTGCCATGTGAGAACACCAAGAGAAGGCGGCCACCTGCAGCCCCAGGAGAGAGCCCTCACCAGTCACGAATCTTACCACCCTCTCATCTTGGCTTTCTGGTTTCCAGAACCATGAGAAATACATTCCTGCTGTTTCAGCCATCCAGTTTATGGTATTTTGTTCTGGTGGCCCAAGAGTACAGCATTGATCTTTCCATCGATAGAAATGCAACAATAAAAATATTTAACTTGAAACCACTGGAATACTTTACGGACATAGTTTCATTCATTTGCTCAGGCTTCTTTCTCATTCCTGAACCAACCCTTCCCTCCTCTCTCCCCTTCTCACCATCACTCCCACGTCTTTCTACTCTTTTTCTGCTGAATTGGTGGTGCACGGTCAGTCAGTTTCACAACCTCTTTTTAAAGTGTTTTCCTGCTGAACTGATGGCCCCCAGAAGCTGTCACTTCTGAAACTGAAAGTGCTCAACACCATATACGTCAGCATGGAGAGAAGTCAGCGTCGCCTTGTCGTCCAGTATCTCTTCCAGAACATTCATCCTCTACCAGCATGAAAACAACTCCATTTTTCTTCAAGGCTCATGTCACTTGGGTAGCTCTTCCTTTCCTTGTTCTTTTGAATACAATATTCTGCCACCTGGTCACTCACTGCTGTCATTTAAGATGATGTCATTTGCTCCTGCCACAACATCCCTCCAACCTCCAGACCCCGTCAGCACCTGGATAATTATAACATGTTTATGAATAAATCCTCCAATATCCTTGCCTCCCAGGTTTCTTCTGTTTTTGCTTTTTTGTTTGCTTTGCTTCATTTTCACCTCGTTTCCAGAGACCTACAACTCTGCTCTATACCGTCATTCCTCTCCCGTAGCTCCATTCTGGACAGAGGCATATCCTCAGATGGCTCCACCTGGAGACTCACAATTTCTGTGTGTTTTGTTAAAGAATGGGACTTCCTCAGGTGAAAGACAAAAGCAGCTTCCTTCCTTCTCTCGCCCAGAGTCCACATAAACACTCTGTTGGTCTGATTCTTGCTGTCTCAGGGGTAAAATTTGGGGCAGAAGCTATACATTTCCTGGTTACTTAATTTAATAAATACTCTTTCAATCATGTAGAGAAAGAAAGAAAGGAAGGAAGGAAGGAAGGAAGGAAGGAAGGAAGGAAGGAAGGAAGGAAAGAAGACAAACAACCTTATTTCAGAAGTTGAAATGAGCAGTCCTGCATTTAATAGCCAAAGTCCCAACTTTCAAGCTGAACCTTCTCCCCTCTGTCTGTCTGCTTAAAAGCCTATCATTGGAAGGAGGTTTGTGGGTGTGGCTCTTTCTCTCTCTCCTAGCTCCAATTCCTCCCACACTTATTAGTTTCAGTTTCTAAAACCCCCATATTTAGAGTGGCTGGCGATGAACAGGGTCAGGAGAAGCGTGGTAAGAACTAGGGCAGGTCTTATTTGACTGGTGTAATTAATACATGGCATTAATACATTCATACTCTTTAAGCTTGATGGGTATTCAAAAGGACTCCATCTGGGGGTTTCCTTTATGGATTATTAAAAGATTCCTATCACCCACATAATCACATTAGAATCCTGCTCCTTCTATGTAGGCAATGTATCTCTTCCGTTTGGTTGCTTATGACACAATTGTGGTTTCCACATGTGATACCCCAGCTCTTCAAGTTGAGGTCGACTTGCCCTTCAAAAACTTCTCTCAGGGAAAGTTGCTTTTCAAATGACCCAAAATACCTCTCCTCCCTGGGAAAAAGAAACCTCTTCCCTGTTGGCAGTAAATGTGCAGCTGAAACTCCATTAGATAAGGAGATTTAGCCATGACCTTCCCTTTCAAATTTTTCAAGTGTGCGTCCAATACTAGTCCATTGGTCTCTTCTAAGTCTAGAAAACAGATTCTCAGGTTCTCCAGGTGGTGGTTTCTCTAGCTCATTGTCTTGCAGTAAGTGAGATGCTCCTCCCACTTGGTGGTACAGGTTAGGGGGGTTGCGGAAAATATTCCCAAAGGCAGACTAGCTCTCGGCCTTCTCATTTTCAACACCAGGTTGAAGAGTCTGAACCTGATTTTTGATCATTTCCTTTGCAAGTCCTGTGTAAATATGGAAGTACTTTGGTATATGCTTGATATTATAGTTTCTCAGTGATAGAAACCATCTCATCTTGCCACTCTGTTAACAAAGAAGTCAGCTGCGTCATGACAGTGGCTTTTCCTGCCTTTGCTGTCGCATTACTTCTATCTCTGCTGTCTCTCAGCTCCATTAGAAAGTCTCGGTCACTGAAGTACGTCATCCTTCCTCGTAGACTGGTCCTCTCCTTCCTTCACTTCCTTTCTTATACAGTTTAGACTCCACGGTAAACCAATGCAATAATGTTCTTTTTTTTTAGGCCTTTATTTTTTAAGCCACTTTTTGAGGTATGATGACATGTAAGAAGCTATACATATCCAAGGTACACAACTTGATGAGCTTAGGGATAAGTATACACCCTCGAAACCATCACCACTGTCAATAACCTTCTTAAAAAACAAACAAACCCTAAACTCCCTTCCTTGTCTCTCTTGAAATGGCAATTATTTCACCTTTGGATGAATCCCAGCGTATACTTTCCTGTGTCATGTCTGCCCCTGAGCAGCCAAGTGCTGCTGGAGAGGATTACGTACAAAGTAGAAGAGATTGGGGTCCCTCCATTCACGGTCACAGACTTCGACTTCTGTGTCGTTGCGGCCTCTCTGCCCTCCTCTGCTTCTCTGAGCCAAGTGCTCTAGCTGTCTCCGCGAGAACAACGAAAACCCCCTCTCTGTCAGTGCGCCCTCTCCCTCCGCGCAGGGAGCGTCGCCTCCTCCCGCCCCGGGAAAGCAGAAGCCAGCAGCCCCAGGTCTGTCCAATGCAGACGGCTCCTTGCATCTGCCCTGCTGTCCCCTCCTTTTCCACATACGCAATCGAGTAAACGCCTCCCCTCCCACTTCTCATTTCGGGACCCCAATCCCTCCGGCCTCCTCAGAAACCTTAGGCACTAGGCTTCACTGGAATTTTCCCACCGACACGTAGTCATTTTCAGGTCATCTTTGCAAGAGAACAAGAAATAAAAGCTTCTTAACCTCCTCTCAGTGAAACGACTGCCCTAACGCACCTCTCTTTTCACAGCTGAGCTGCTCAAGTGAGTTCAGTCCATTCTGCCTCGGTTTCTTCGGCAGCTCCCGCCTGGTTTCCGCCTCCCCAGTCCACCCCAAATGCCTGTGCTATGATCCTCAACAGCCTCCGTTTGCTCCACTCAGTGGACGCTTTCCAGTCTCAGCAGCACCCAGAAGAGGTGACCATGCCTTCCTGCTGGAAGCCCTTCTTTGGGGTTCCATGACACCCCACACTCCTGGTGTTCTCCTACCTCTCTGCCTGCCCCTCCGTCTCCCTCACCAGGTCATTCCCCTTCATCCTTCCCACTGCCGGAATTCCCTAAAACTCTGTCAGAGACACTCGTCCCTTCTCATGGCAAATTTCTCCCGAGGAAATCCGTGTCGTACCCCCGTCCTGAGCCCAGATTTCTGCTCTGAGGTCCATCCATCAGATTGTCTGTTCAGTATCATTGGAATGTCTTAAATAAAACTCTGATCCCAAAGGGGTCAACACCAAACTCATTATCTCCTTCCTCAAGCCTAGTTCTTTAGAACTAATGATGTAAAATAATATCAAAGGCTTCTGGGGTGCTTAGTATGGAATAGTCACTATTTTAAGTTAAAAATCACATAGATGATTTAATTTGTGTTGTTTTTATAACACGATGAGGTTAGTACTGCTATTATCCCACTTTATACCTGAAGACATGAGACCTAGAGGGGTTCACTGACCTTCCCAAGGTCACAGAGCCTGGAATGGCAGACTTAGATCATAAACCACATCCAACTCAAGCCCTCAGCCACTAACCTGACTGTGTGTCCTAGCAATCACTCTCTTCCTCATCCTACCAAGTCCCGTCAATGGGATCTATTGCAATATGTCTGGCCTCTATTCTGCTTTTCCTATCTCCATGACCTAAGTTGCCATCATCCCTGATCCGGGTCACTGTAATAGCCTTCTGGGCCTCCTTGCATCCATTCTTGCCTATTTCAGATCTGTTCTATGTCCTGCAGGCTTTACAAGAAAATACAGATGTATTTAAGAAATACACAAACAGAAGGCTCACCCAGTTTTATACTGTTAAACATGCTGTCTGGGGCACAGGCACTGAAAGATCTTCTTGCGGAATCACGATAGGAATCAATTTCTACCCACAAAAGGCCATCATGGATGTGGGGGTGGCACTTAGCAACACAGGGTCAGGTGCCCCGAATTGTAATTTGCCTTTTACTTTCTAATTAACCTACAAGTTATGGCCTCCAGGGACATCTACTCTTTACTCCAAATAAATTAATTTACGAATGTCTCCTATGCCTTGTATTTCCTACCTGGAAGTGATTTGTATTCCATATGGTAAAAGTTGCCATTCAAAATTTGAAAAATAAATGGTTAATAAATAAAATGGCAAAATAAACTTACAATATTTTTTGAGTGAAACAGAGTGAAATTTAGGGCTTAAATAGTAATTATTTTACAAGAGGAAAGACTTCAAATGCAAACCAGAAAGGGATGTATACTTTGGATATTATTAAGTTGATAATAAGAATGAAAACTTAAAGATGTAACATGTATATAATTTCTTGTTCTCATAGTAAAGCTTTCAAATACAAAGAAAAAACTGAATCACATATAAAAGTTAATGGAAAACATACACATATATGTGGTGTGTGTGTGTGTGTGTGTGTGTGTATAAACAATGATTAAAATGCATTGGAAGAAATAAAATAAAACATCAAAATAAAAAAGTATTCATAGATGTGCCATGCTTTACCCTTTATGAATTCTCTGCACTTTTTTCATATATAAAGACCTTTATAACATACATTAATGCTACTACACCTAAGGAGATGTTTATGGAACATCAAAGATAATTTAGAAACACATTAAAACATCAAGGTAAATTCAAATTCTGCAGTAAATGGCCACACGCATAGACGGTTACGCAGAGGTGTTTGGGAGGCGGCATGCTACCTTGCCAGGTAACCTGAGACCCAGCCGTCAGCTCTGTTGTTTCTACTTCGGGCACGTGACTGCTGGGCCGAACTCCTGCACAGATGATACTGTAACAAGGGGTAAAGACTGAGGACCGGGGGAACCGGGAGTAAATGGCAACAGGCAAAACAACGGAGCTGTTAAGAAAGCCAGATGTGAGCCAACAGGTGAGCCCCCTCTGGGTAGAAACTACAGAGTGGAGTGGGGGAGGGTTGTCGGCAGGTCAGTCTGCTCCCCAGTAGTTTCAATCTGAGAAGAGGGGTTTGACAGGAGCTGACGAGGGAGGAGTCAATCTGTGGGGTAGAAAGCAAGCCCCGGACCCTGAGCGCTTGTGTTTGCAGATGATCAGCACGACCACATGTCTCCAGAAATGGAGGAGGAATTTGGGGTGTGCGTGCATGCGTGCGTGTGTGCGCGTGTGCGTGCGTGTGTGCACGTGTGTGTGCTGTGTGCGCGTGAGCGTGTGTATGTGTGCACGCGTGTGCATGTGTGCGCGTGGGCATGTGTGTGCACGTGCGTGCATGTGTGTGGGTACGTGCGTGTGTGTGTGCACGTGTGTGTGTGTGCACGTGTGTGTGTGCTGTGTGTGCGTGAGCGTGTGTGTGTGCACGCGTGTGCACGTGTGTGCGTGGGCACGTGTGTGCACATGTGTGCATGTGTGTGGGTATGTGCGTGTGTGTGTGTGTGTGTGTGTGTGTTCTCGCCTAAGAGTTTGGCAAAAAAGAAAAAAGAAAAAGAATCCCAAGTAGAGAAAGGAGGAGGAGCAAAAACCGAGCGGGGAGGGGGCCAGGGAAAGCCTGTGCTGGTAACCAAAGGACACTGCCGTGCTGGTCCTGTGAATGGGAATGCGTTTGCTTTATATGTTCCCTGATGAAATTAAATACACAGAATGACGTCATTTCTAAAAAGAAAAACGTCCACATACACAGATGGGCCTAGAAATGAAGACTGAAATGCCATAGGTCAAAAATATTAGCAATGAGATTATTGGGGTACCTACCACCTTCTCAGTTTCTTTTTGCATCTTCCATAATCATAAAAAACGTTTTATTATTTTTTAATGTGTATTAGAGCTGACGGATATTTAGAGATTAGCTGGCACAATGATCTAATTGTTCCAAACAGCAGAGTGAGTCTCATTGTGACAGAGGTGACCACAGCGGCACTGAAACCAGGATCTGTGTATGAGTTCCCTCTTAGTGACTTTCCTTGCATCATCTTGCCTTCCAGAACACTTTTTACTTATGTGAGTTTCTAACCCCACACCTAAGACTTCCCCTTTCACTACACGTCACATTGCTTTCACCACGGCCATTGTCACCTGTCATGTGTTTATTCTATCCCAGCTGCATCGTCCATTCGTGTTTCACACGGAGACATGACATCAAAGACTTAGCGAGTGTCCCTTCCACAGATTCTCCTAACTGATAGAAAAAATGTTGTCTAGGTCATGACCAAATTCATTATCCGGTGGTATGGTCTCTCAGGAGGTGCTCCAAGGGCCTTTCAGAACAGAAATGTTGCAGGTCCAGATATGACTCACTATTGCCACCTGGTGGTCATGGTGGCAGATTCCAGGGGCATGCTACTCCTTTCCAACCTCAGGTGCTAAAAACGCATCATAGTTGAATCAGCATGGACTTAACCAGGGCTTCACACAGCGCAGTACAAAGGAATTCATTGGCGTGAATGTGATATGAAAGCATTAGGGTTTCTATGTATATTTAAAGAATTATGCAAAGCTAATTGCAGAAAATATTAGTTCTTGCTAACCATTTTCTGCACAGCCAAAACACCCAGTTAAAAATCTTCTAGCTCTTTTTGGACAGTTATTTGCACTTACTTAATAATATCATATTACAACATCTCTTTTCTCAGTCATAGTCATGACAATGAAATGTGCAGTTTGTTACATGAGAAGGTAGTTCTCTTTCATAGGCTCCTGAACTCAGATTTCTCATGCCTCTGTCATCCTCCCACAACAGCTATGTCATAATTTTGCTTAGAGTTCAATGTTCTGAACGTTGTCTAGAGATCGATTCACAGTGGAGCAACAGGGTTATTAATGTATTACTTTTCCTGTTTCGCATTCCTTCACATCCTTACTTGCTAAGTTTTCTCATTACGTTTCCCTAAATCCCCAAATATTTCATGGTTGTTTAAATCTTCTCTCAAAATGATCAGATGATAGAATATGTAATCCAGTTCAAATATTCTACTAACCTCACTACCTCAAACACATCTCTTCCTGCCTGCCCTAAATCTTTTTCTCCAGACCTGAAACAAGCTATCTAGACATGAGTCTATCCTCTCTCTGCATTGATAGTTTAGCTGGATATTAATTTCTAGGTTGACATCGAATGTTATTCAGAATTTGGAAGGTATTTTTTCTTTCAATTGTCGAGTTTCTAGTGATGCTATAGAGAAGTCTTCAGTCGTTTATATTTTTCATCATTTTTTTAAATGAAGATATCTGTTTTTCTTTTCTGAAAACCTTCTGGGTCTTCTTTTCACCCACAGTATTCTGAAATTGCAATGTCCTTTCCCATGTGTTCTGTCTCATCTCTTGTACTATACCCAGTGGGCCTTTAAGTCATCAAAATCGTATTTTCTTATAATGGACATTTACTTAAATGTTTGAAGTAAAAAAAAAAGTTTGAGGTAAATCTTCTTGGTTTTCTCTCTTTTTTATGAAACTCATTATTTTCTCCTTTCTTGCTTCGTTTTCTATAAAATTTTCCATTTATATTTTATATCTTTATATTTTATGTATTTCATTTATATTTCATCTATATATTTTAATTTTTGTCCTCTGGTTCCTCTTTTATAGAATATCATTCATCCTTCATGAATGCAATTTTTGTTCTTCACTTTTCTGAAGAGATTCATGATAGCTTCTTTTCTTGTGGTTTTATCCTCTTGCACAGTTTCTGGTCTCCTGCATGTTTCTGTTTCCTACTTTCTACTTGTTTATTTGGGACTCCCTCTCTCTCATGCCCGAGGGTTTCTTCAGATATCTGAAACTTTGTGCTGTTTGCTCTTGCTTATGTCAGTGAAAAGTTGGTTGGAAGTCCTGTGCATGTGCTTTGGGATTTGTTGCTGACTGTGGGCTTCACCACATAGAATCTGACTGGACTTTTTTTTTTTTTTTGAGAAAACCCAGTGCTATGTATTTTCATCTTCTCTCCTGTGCTGACTGCATCCCCCAAGGAAGAACCTCCTGGTGTCCTGCCTGCTGACAAGTGGAGGGTACAGGACTGACGATTGGAGCCAGTTGGGTAGAAGTCAGCATTCTCACCAGCCAGCATGCAAATTCCCTCAATACTTCGATTTTGACTATGAAATTCCCTCCCATCCCTGAACTGTGTCTGGTTCTTTCTACCATCTGCTTCATCATGATTAAACATTACACTTCTGCTTGGTGGAGAGGAGCAGTTGCATCCATACGGAGTTAAGTAAGAAATTTGACTGTTTCATAAGCAATTGTTTTACTTAACCACACTTTTCAATATTCTGAAAACTTTGAGGGCTGCTGCTATATAAATTGGGTTGTTTATTGTCTGTCCTCACAGCTGATACAGGATTCCACTTTTGTGAGATAACTGAGTCACTTCCCACCCATTCTTTTACTTTCCAGCTTTGAAAATGATTATGCTGTCATCTCCTCTTTTGACATTGATAGAGTTATGACATGACTGAAAAGTTCATCTATTCTTGTTTTAATGGTGACGTAGGACAGAGAGAAGGTAAATGGGCCTATTCAATCTGCCATCATATTGGAAGGTGCGATACATCTCTTTTTACATTAAAAAAATAAATGAAAGAACATTAACAAGTAATATTGTACAGATTGACCTTGGTGCCTTCATGGTCCAAACATTGGTAAATGATGTAGGTAAAGGGGAGGGAAAACACAAGGCCCACAGTGTGCAGAATGATCCACAGCGAGGTCCTACTTCCTTTGTTTGCTCTCAGCATATTGAGTTTACAAGTGTTTGGTTAAATGGATAACAGATTATACTTTCCAGTTTTAATTAAACCAGCCCTCCCATAGTGTACATATGGCTTTAATTATTGCTATAGAAAATGACTTCCATAAAGAATCTTTAGAGTGAAGATAATATGTAAGCAAACAGCAAGAAAATGTATGAGGAAATCCTTCTCCTACTCCTGATATGATCTCTTCATAAAGATCCAAAGCTCTCAGCAGTTTAACTTGAACAACTCAGAGAAGTTGGTAACAAAATTGAAGTTACCAATAAAACTCCTGGAAATATGATTTATAGCCACTGTGAATAATAATTATGTTGCATATTGTGAATTGGGACAGTAGCTTATACAGTAATAATACGATGAATGGATAGATATTAAAAATTTAACACTCATGACATGAGAACACTTCATAAAAATTCTATTTTTTCAGTAATATTGAAAATAAATTAAATCCAGGAATATTTATAAAGTGTTCTTATTATAATTGCTAAATATTTAGAAGCTTCCTTTGAAATTTCTTAGTGAAGAGTAAAAAGTAAAAATGTACACGCCATTGGGAAAAATCTGTGTTTATTTTTATAGTGGTAAAAGTGACTAAAATAATGTGTAATTAATAAAGCTGATTTCTCTACCCAACTGCAAGACAAATCAGATTTTTTATTAAGTGCAATGCTATTTATGTTAAATGAAATGCTATTTAAAACATTTTAAAGTGCCTTTTAAAATGTATCATTAAACTGATATAAAAGTAAGCAATCTGCCTTGACCTCAATTAAATGAAAGAGGAATCTTAAGTGAGTGAATAGGCAGCCTTTTCTGACTTTAGGATTTGTCTTTTTTTTAACATGCAGTATGTGTCCTTCTCCGTCTGACTTATTTCACTTAGCATAAAGCTTTCAAGGTTCATCCATGTTGTCACAGATGAGAAGATTTCCTCCTTTCTCATAGGTGAATAATATTCCATTTTGTGTGCATACCACACAGTTTTCATTCATTCATCCACCGGACACTTAGGTTGTGTCCATATCTTTGTTAGTGTGAATAATGCTGCAAGGAACATGAGAGTCCAGCTATCTCTTTGAGATAGTGATTTAATTTCCATTGGCTCTATACCTGGAAGTGGGATTTCTGGATCATAGGGCAGTTCTATTTTTAATTTTTTGAGGAACCTCCATACTGTTTTCTATAGTGGCTGCCCCCATTTACATGGGTTCCCTTTTCTCCACGGTCTCACCAACATTTGTTATCTCCTGTTTGATGCTGTTAGGATAGCTCAGGGTGTGGGGTAGGCTCTGTCTCTCTGTCTCTGTTTCTCATCACCTCTCTATAAACCATAGGATTGGGTTGTGTTAGGTGAGAACTGAGCAGCTTGAACAGTGAGCTTGGCCCCACAATTTAGCCAGTCTAGGAGAAGGAAAGAGTAATCAGGGAGACCCAACTTTAGTTTGTAGCACCTACCTGGTCTGATCTAAAGTGCCTTTTTCATATCTGATCTAGGAACCAGGTATTCTAGAATTGATCTTGCTTTCCTTGGAAGAACTAATTCCCTTCATCTCTGATATTATAAACCATGCTTATTATTGTTATATGGGGTGGGTTTTTTTTGAAATCTTAAAAAAACATTTAAAAGTGCTATCTTATAGGGTTTGATTTTCAATAATAAGGATTTTTAACACCAGCCTCGTGCTCCCAAAAAACAAGATTCAATTTGTTTAAGGAAATTTTTCCTTTTAAAGTTTTCCCTTTGGGGAACTATACATTATAGAGGATGAATGGAAAACAATTGTCTCAGACCTTTTATTTAAAACACAGTGATTTTTGGAATTCCTGTCAGTCAAAGATGACCAGAACTTCAAAAACTGAGTGAATGGAAAAATCTGTGGTATCTCTTTAAATAATACTAGTACTCATAAGAAAAGGAAAAATCTAGGAATTTTATTCTTTTGGTATGTAAAAATTAATTTTTGGATACATGAAACTCATTTCTCATGGAAATAATATGAATGATGATGTATTTCCCAGTATTCCCACTAGAACCTGATAAATATATGCGCCTGTGGACTGTCAGTGTCCCTTTTTAGTCTTCCTTTCTTCCTGGTACTTTTCTTCTCTGAAAAGATTTCAGTTGCTTTTGGAGTAATGCAGGATTTATGGGCTAAGTACCTACCTACCACTTTTATTCTGGGCATGAGTAGAGAGCTCTACGAATGTCTGGGCTCTGGCCTATATGTAGAAGGAAACATGGTGAGTCATGGAAAACATCTTTTTCTAGGAATGCCACATAGAAATCTGACTCTTAGATATGAGTACTGTTTAATCATGTCCTGGAATCAGAGAAACTACTGAATATTCATCATCTTCAAAACCAACAAGTAATTAATGCCATCAGCAGCCACAGCAGTAGCAACAGCAAAATTACCATCATTGTCATCCATATCAGAACTTTGTGGTTCTATTAACAAAATAAATTTTAGTTCTAAACCCTTATTATCTTTCCATCAAAACTAAAACTAATCTCAAAGCAATCCTGAGAAAGAACAAAGCTGGAGGTATCACACTTACTGGTTTCAAACTATACTACAAAGCTATAGTAATAAAAATAGTGTGGTACCTGGCATAAAACTAGGCACCAAGATCAAAGAAACAGAATTGAGAGGCCAGAAATAAACCTTCACATATATGGTCACTAATATTTGCCAAAGGAGCCAAGAAGGCTCAGTAGGGAAAGGATAGTGTTTGTGGTGTTGGGAGAACTGGATAATCATACACAGGAGAATGAAATTAAACCCCTATCTTACAGCACTCACAAAAATCTGGGAGTTCCCTGATGGTGTAGTGGCTTAAGGCTACAGCATTGGCGCTGTCAGTGCTGCGGCCTGGGTTCGATTCCAAGTCAGGGAGCTACCCACATACCAAAAAGCAAAAAAAAAAAAACAAAAAAAAAACAAACAAACAAAAATCAACTTGAAGTAGATTACAAACTTAACTATAGAAAGTGAAACCATAAAACTCCTAGAAAAGTCATAGGGAAAAAAACTCCTTTACATTGGTCTTGGCAATAATTTTTTTTAGACATGACACCAAAAACACAAGCAACAAAAGCAAAAATTAATAAGTGGGACTAAATTAAAAAGCTTCTGCACAGCAAAACAAACAATCAACAAAATGACAAGGCAGCCCAAGGAATGGGAGAAAATACTTGTAAATCATATATCTCATCAGGGGTTAATTTCCAAAATATGTAAAGAACTAATATACCTTAATAGCAAAATAAACAAATAAAACCTAGAAATGCAATTTAAAAATGAGAGAGGGACTCAATTTAAAAACAAAGATACATTTTTACAAAGAAAGCACACAAATGCTCAAGAAGTACATGAGTAAGTCCTCAACTCACTGATCATCAAGGAAATGCAAATAAAGCCACAAGGAGATTATTACCTCACACCCGTTAGAATGGCTATCATTACAATAGCATTATAGTAAGTAAGCCAGACAAAGACAAATATCACATTGTATCATTTCTATGTCGAATCTAAAAATGCCAAACTCAGGATCAGAGAACAAACTTGGGGTGACTAGGGGTTGGGGGGGTGGGGGAATGGGGAGATATTGATCAAAGGATACAAACTTCCAGTTATAAGATGAATAGGTTCTGGAGATCTCACATACAACAATCTAATAAAACTTACATACTTGTAAGTTTTAAAGAGAGCAGATCTCAAATGTTTTCAACACACACACACACACACACACACACACACACACACAATTATATAACATGATGGAGGTGTTAATTAACATTGTGGTAGTAATCATTTCGCAATATGTAAGTGTATCAGATCAACACATTGCACACCTTAAATTTACACAATGTTATGTGTCAATTATATCTTAATAAAGCTGGGAAAAGGTGACACTAATCTGATCCATAGTTTTATCTTCCAACCTTGGTCAGTTTGCCTCTTGCTACAGTTTATATACAGAATGCACTGTTCGAATCGAATTATAACTTTGAGAAAAACATTACTGAATTTATCTGTTCACTCAGCAAGTACTTACTAAATTCTTTCTCCATGACAGTTAACTGTTCTAGATATTTGAGATACAAATAAACAAATGGACAAAAATTCCTGCCCCTGTAAATCTTGAATTCTAGTGGAGAAAACAGAGAATATGCAATAGAAATAAAAATTAAATGAATTACATAGTTTCTATGAAGGTAGAGCATGCTTTGAGAAAAGTAGGGCAGCTTTGGGGGGATGGGGAGAAGCTATAATCAAAATGGGTGATCAGGGTGGGCTTCACAGAGGAGGTAATATTATACTCAAGCAAATGTTAAGTGTATATGTCTTCATCAATATCATTATAATCACTAAATTTAGAACTTCATTGGTAGTAGTAATTCTTTATTTTCTTCTACTATTGGGAACTTTCTGCTTACTACACACTAAACTCTACATAAGTCAGTGTGTATATTATTGCCTCCAGAGAGAAATATCCTGGATAATTTTTGAAATTTAAGTAAGCATATAATTCTAAATGATAAAGTAAGCTTATTGATCATCTTGGATTGATTTCATTGTATTAGTCAAGAGACTTTAATTAAATTTGAGAAAAATCCTTAAGTTTTTACTAGGCAAATGGTGATTCAATTATGAAATTGTATAATACTAACTTTCACTGGGAATCACACCTATTTTTTAGTAGGAGCATGGTAGAATTATGAAAATTACCAAAAGCATGAGCCCTTCCCTTTTTCCCTCATTTTTGGAATTTATGTGAAACCATCCCTACTCAAAAGTTAATATTTGGGTCTTTTTTGACTTGTAGTTCAAATCCAAAGCCAAACCATGCAGGATCTATTTTAATTCAACAGAATGTGCCATCTACTTCAAGAAGAAAGCAGAAGACCAAAACATTATAAATATAAATATTTGTGTTTACATTTATGGCTATTAATAGATGAAATACAGGTTTTTCTACATAATCATTTAGTATTAAATTACCTAATGTAACAACCCATCAAGGAAAAGGTGCAATTTATTATAATCATAACACAAACCATACAACATGTTTACTCCTAAGAAGAGACTTATAATGGTTAAAAACCAAAACGTATCTTACATGCACCACCTGGGAAACAATGCTTCCATGCCGTCTCTCATCAAGAACACTTCTGTAGAGCAAAAAGTTATTCCTTAACGTTTCCTTTACATAAACCTGAACTTTTACGTACCGGGTTCTAGAAAGACCACAGAATCGTCAGTCAAAGGTCTTACTCCCTTCTCCTAAATTCAGATCTCAATCGTTGTTGCCCGACATGCCCCCAAATTAACTGGCGTGTCTCCATTTAAAACACGCCCCTCCCTCTGTGTTCCCCATCTCAATCAGCGGTGTCACCACCTGTGCTGGCCCAGTTCATAGCAGCAGAGACCTCCTCTCTCCTCATCCGTCTGATGATCAGGAAGTCCACTCAGGTCCATACCTGCTGCCCATCACAAGGCTGGCACTGAGAGCCTCTCGATGGGCAGAGTTTACCATGCTGCCCCCAGCTCCAGAGTTCTCTGTTTCCCCTAAGAGAAACTGAATTCCTTTGCGTGGCACGCACAGGGTAAGCGGGCCCAGCCTCTCCAGGCATCCTGCTTCCTGTGACGCACTCCCAGCACCTGGGCTGGAGAGGCTTCCTGACCGAGCCCCATGCATCACATTGTTTGGGTCTTTGACTTCATCGTATTCTCTGGATAGGACCCTCTTCCTTTTCCACTCATTCGCTAATGAATAAAGATAAACATCTACTGAACACTTCCTGGGTGTCAGGCCACGGCACGGGTCAAGGGACTAAAGGGCGAGCCTAGCAGACGTGGTCCCTGCATTCATGGAGTTTGCACTGCAGACTGCACAGGCCATCTTTGCACACTCACATCTCTTCACCTAGTTCCTCCCTCACCCCCATTTAGCTAGGTGCTCTGGCTTCTGGAAGACCTGGCCTCCTGGTCGTGGTGTTGGTGTCACACTCCTTTTTTTAAAGTCCACCTTCCCCATTAGACACTGAGGGGCTTAGAATAAGGAGCACGTCGTTTCATCAATAGTGCTCCCTGTCCTGCCTGGGACCATGTGGGCTGTCAGATCATTTCTCAGGGACTTGACCCAACATTTAAGCATCATGTCACAAAGCTGGGTTTCCGAAGACAACCACAGAAAGGGACTGAGTGCAAGTATGTCCTTCTGTTTAGGCTTTCCGGTTTTCGTAACATTGAAAAGCCCATTTGGGACGTGTCCTGTAATTTACCTAGCATGCTGTTTTCTGTTTTAAAAGAACCACCTCTATCCCTAAAGATGATAATGTTTTTTGTAAATACATATTCAGTTCTTGCCTTTAAAACCCTTAATGTACACTGTAACTAATGGCTTAAAACCTATCATTGTATTTGTTTTCTCTTGACGTAGAAATTGCTCTTTTCCTTGAAGTTTTCTGTAAATAATGAGAGAGTTTTCTTTTTCCTGTTGAGCTGCATACTAATGCATTACAGCCTGAGAAAGAATGCCCCATTCCTAATGGCATGATTACGTTATGGCTGTTTGGATGCAAGATTATTTCTCAGTGGTCTTGAGATATACTGCTCCCCATACAACCTGGTACAGTGTTTTTATATTGATTTATTCCAGGAAAATAAATTCTATGGGATAGTTTACAAATAGTCTCCTTCCTCCCTGTAATAACTAGGATAGCTCTTCCATGTGTATCTGACAGTAGCAGCTCCTGAATTCTGCACTGAATTTTTTAATGGTCATCGAGACACTAATGACAACTGTATTGTCATTACACGAACAGAAGTTTCTCCAAGTGCATAACCTGGAAGAAATGTGGATGTTCCTAAAGAAAACCAAGCTATCAGGCCAGCAAGATTTTAACAAACAAACAAAAAATCCTATTATGAGACTGGAATTACTTGAACCTGCATATGCTAAATGCCATCACCAAGAACCTAGTAAAAGGACAAAATAAAGATGCTAATTCTCAGAGCCTAACATGTTGCCTTTCAGGTTGCTGATTTCAGTCTATCTGTGAAGGCTTATCAAACCATTACACAGTGGTCTGACTCAGGCAAGTAATTTATAGACAAGGGAGCAAGCGAGAGTTCTCAAAACGTACACCTGTCTAGCGGCCGACCTAATACGATTTCATGTATACTTATTTAGAAAGAATCGAATTTCCTGTACCTTTCCCACCTCCATCTTGCTTGAAGTTTTCGCCTCATCGTTACTGTGTCTGAAAAATAAATTGACGCAGCTTATAATGTTATTAAAATGTAATTTGGAACATCCCCATCAAAACGTCGATATTCCTTACCCTGGGACTGCTTTTGTTTTCCCTTTCTCATCTGTCTCATGTCCGTTAACACATTCTGTAAAACATTAGTAAAAGAAAAATAATTTAAAGGAAGGGTTAGCTATGTGGGGGTGGGGTGGGGGTAGGGTGTGTGTGTGTGTGTGTGTGTGTGTGTGTGTGTGATGGACACATTACTAGATGCTGAAAATAAATGAATTCACCTGTACTGACATAACACTTACAAAGTATGTTATAAACACAAATATCCCCAACATTTTTTCCCTGCATTAGAGCAGAAGTAAGCACAGGAACTGAGATGCTGGTTCCAAGATTCCAAAAGTAGGAATTCAAGAATCCAATACTGTGCAAGGAAACCATTTCAGCATAAAAGAATCCTGGAGGTCTGCTGCAACGGACACAGGGGGGAGCTCGATCAGATTGGCTGCGGGACAGAAAGGGAATCATTCCTCTTTGGTTAGAGATGGTCACGTCAATCATTAGGGTAACTATTTGGATAATGTAACGCCCTTGCATGAATATTGGGAAATATAGAAAGAAGAAGATTAAATTCACCTCGCATGTGTAGGGACAGTTCGTTCCAAATATAACCCCAAATTCTTGAGTTTATATGCCTGCTGCCCATGTGATGCGACCCCCTGTGGCCATCTCAGCATGTGTTACCCTCTATCTCCAGTCCAGGATTGGTTGATCCACTGAAGCAAGTCATCTGTGTGGCCTCGAACTCGGCCTCGGCACTGATGATCTGCTGGGCCACAGCCTCCACGATGGGCATCACCATGGCCGTAGTGGAGGTGTTGCTGAGCCACATCGATAAGAAGGCGGTGCTGCTCATGAACCCCAACGTCAGCCTGAAACGAGAGGGCTGTCAGTGCGGCCGGTGGCTCCTGGCCCTGCCCCCTCTGATATTTTACTGTCAAGGATGCTGCTCAGGAGCTGGGATGTCACGGTTTCCAAAACATGGAAGGTTAAGGTTCCTCACGGCGATGAACTCTGAGGACAGTCACAGACAGGTGGGAATCAAAGTGGCACAGGTTAAGGGCAGAGATTTTACAGGACTGCTCTCCCTGGAAGCCGTAAACATCTCCTCTCCCAAAACAGAATAATAATTAAACACGAAACTGCAAGTCGGTGGGTGGTCTAACAGCTTATGTTATTATTGCAATATTTGAATGCCTTTGACAGATGACACTTACCTTCAAATACTGATAATATCAGGTACAATCAACTTCTGAATTTCTTATCCCTCATGCTTTCTTTTGTATTTTGGTCATATCTCTGTTCATTAGTATGTTGCCAAGAAGGCACAAGGGTAAAGAGAGATTAATTTTTATGAATCTGCCTTTTATTTGTTCACTATTCGGTTTAATACATGCATGATGGGTAGAAAAAATAGTTAAAATCACTAGCTAAAATGAGGTTTCAGAATTTTCTACAGATTACGGTCAAGAAATGCACATATCACATTGTCTTCTCTTATAAATAGAGTATTCTTTTTCCTTGAAAAATAACATACCTAAAACCACAGGATTGTAAACCATATTTATAAGCTTTCAAAATCATACTGGGGAAAAAGCATGATCTCTTTTGAGTCGGAAGTTCCAGAAAATCATTCAGAAGCACATCTCTCCACAGAGAGCCACGTAGGAAGTCCTCTCACTCCCCGTCAAATCAGATGTACGAGAAAAACATTTCACACTCTAAGTTTCAGCTTCAGAGAAGGTAAACGTTTTCTATGTGTAATAACAAAAGAAAACTTTAAAAGACTATCTACTTGAGCAGAGAATGATTCTTAATTAAAAAACAAAACAAAACAAAACTAGAAGTGCCTTTAACATAAGGCTTCGGCAAGACACAAAACCTCCCAATGAAAAATGGTTGGGATCAGGTGAGGTTTCTGGGCAGTGAAAATGCATTAAATTGAAAAGCTAGTTAGTGGCATGATGAACAGGGCTCTGGGTCACTGTGCAGGGCACTACCCCGTCCCTGGGCTCAGTGAGCAGATGGTCAAGGAAAAGACACCCATTTCTCTAGTACCCCAAGAGGCATGGAATACCATTTCATTCCTAAGGGGTGAAGCATCCTTAGCACATCTATATTATACAAATGTTAAGTAACAAATATTTTCAGAAATTTGTCTCATCTGAGTGAGTTTTCTAATATGTAACAAAACAATTCGCTCCATAAATGATCAACACAGATGGGGTCATACCCTAGAATGAATTAGGTACAGAACTGAATACAATTTTCTTATTTTCCAAGAAAGATGAGAAGAGAAGAACCACCTAAGGCTTTTAAAGCACAATTTCATTCTGTAAATGATTATGACCCTGGGAAGTTGTTTTTGTTGTTTTTTTTCTTTAGCTTGCTTCTTAAAAGCTGGAATTAAAACTAAAACAGCCAATTTATTTAATGGGAAAAAATTTCACTGCAGTGGGAAAAATCAGTGAAAAGAGTTATTTCACATCCTGTGGATGAAATGTCTTATTTACTGATGGCGCTTTGCAACAGTTGGTTTCAAAAGGAAAATGTCTACCTTGGCATTTTCCTGCACTTATTTGTATTTTTTTTGGAATATTTTATCTTTGGTTCTTAACATCCTCTCTGTGATTAAGGATGCTCTTGAACAAATCTTGAATGTGTAATCAACCAAATTAACAAGATAGGACTGAAATCTACTCCGAAGTCTATCAGTGCTGTCTGCTGAGGGTCAGGCTGTCTCAGCTTTGACTCCTACGGTGCACGAAAGCTTAGAGAGTGTGTGCACTTACTCCAATCTGCCTGTAATTAGACTTTATATTACTTCCCCATTTTCAGAGGGAAAAAAGTCATGAATTATACCGCAATACAAATGATTGCTCGGAGACACGTGACTTAGTTGGTTATTGGCTCTACACAAAAAATGGTCTGTTCAGAATGTCATCTTGGAACAGTGAACACAGTACTTACCATGCTGGGTTCACACCCACGATCATGACCATCTTCAGAGCAATCCTTTTGTGCAAGTTCCACTTTTCTATTGATGTTGCTAAACAGATGACTCCAATGAGCAGTAGGTGAAAATCTTTGAAATAAGCAGATGCCACCTGAAATTACGATGAAACCCACGATTATTTACACTGACGGGGGAGGGGGCAATAACACTATGCAAGAGAGATTTCACTGCTCTTAACTTT
This sequence comes from Lyroderma lyra, assembly GCA_004026885.1. Taxonomy (NCBI): domain Eukaryota; kingdom Metazoa; phylum Chordata; class Mammalia; order Chiroptera; family Megadermatidae; genus Lyroderma; species Lyroderma lyra. Next base: position 12,378 of record PVJL010012485.1, on the reverse strand, counting down.
GACCTTCAAACTATATAATCTTTCTATTTTGTTGCAAGGAATGTAAGTGTGTTTGAATACACATTTAAAGATGCCCTATATTTTTACCCAGAAATAGTAGTGTCAAAAGGAAATAGACAGAGAAAAAAGTACCCAGGAGGCCCGGTTTTTAAAATGCTGAGTAACATCAGACAAGTGTCTTCTGTGCCTTAATTTCTCCATCTGTGCACTGGGGTTAGTTGTTTTATGCATCTATGATTGAATGGCAGTGACCATGGTTTGGCAAAGTCCTGAGTCAAGCTTCCAACTCACCGATGCCTTCATTATCAGACATTGTGTCATCACTCCACTCACCATCCCGTATTTTGAATGGTTTTCCCATCAAAATTATTTAATATTATAAAAGAAGTACCCTTGAATGGGGCCAACATTTTAAACTATTTTGCTAGCACCTTTCAGAGGTCAGTTGTGTATAAACCACCACTGTGGGAGGATTTCACAGAGTATACTCTGAAGTATGTCAGGGACATAATATTTACCTCAAAAAAATTTTTTGTGGTTAAATAAGTTTAGCAAATAGAATTCTGGCATACTAGAATTTTGTTTCCAATAGGCCTTCTCAAAACCTTTAGATACTAACATATATTGCATTGTCAAAGAGTGTGATCCCATATACTACATACGTTTAAAATTTATACAATCATAGAGAATTTTTTTAAATTTCCTCTCAAATTTTTGCATGGCATCCCTCATGAGACTGACAGCAACTGACCCTGGGTGGTGAGCACACAATGCAGCACACAGACGATGGATTGCAGAATTGTACATTTGAAACCTATAGAATTCCACTGACCAATATCATCCGCCAAAATTTAAAAATAAAATAAAACTAAATTTTAAAAAACAACTTTAGGAAACATTTGGCCAAAACTAAACTAAATCACGAGGCTGTGCTGAAAAAGGACTATCAGAGGAAATACCCCTTTTTTAAAAATCAAATAATGTCTAGGAGGAGGAATGAAAGAGTTGCAACAAAACTCTTCCAACATTATGAAGCCGTGAAGGAATAGAAAAATCTGTTCTCACCATGATTTTGCCATCTTAAACTGCATCTGCACTTTCAACGTAGCTTATGAAGCTCGGCTTAATTTCCAAAAAGACAAAAAGGGAAAAATTGAAAACTGCCCTTGGATCAAAGTGGAAAACAGTAAACTTCTTTCTATTTTATGAGAAGCAAATTTAGCACGCTTAGCAAAGCTCATCATTTTCTCTCTTTACATTTTGTAGTAACTGCATAACAGGAAGTAAATAATCCCATCGGTTTCATACGACGCTAACCTTGAACGGGCCTCTAAGCACCCAACTCGTCATCTGGGCAGAGGATCTGACTACACACGCCGGCGGCTGCCCTTCCCCTCCTCACCCCTCTTAGGTCTCAAACGCCAAGCTCGTCTGAGGCGGTCCTGCCGTTTGTCTGCGCTGCGGAGCCCTGTTTGTCTTCGCCCTGGCACCTCACAGGGTGCAAATGCTGCTTGTTTACCTGCGTGTCACACGGCTTCGCTATTACACCACACCTTGCGTGTGAACCAGGCATCTGCTTTGCACATTTGGCACATGGCTGGGCCTGCTCTCCAGGAGGAACTCAGCAAACAGTACCAGGTTAAAGAGAGAGGCTGGAAGGGAGCCAGGGAGGACACTGGGGTCGCCGTGCTTCTGAACCCCAATCGTTAGACGTCCATTCTAACGCCCTCAACCCTCGTAAGTCTCCGTTTGAGTATTCTTTGAATTTATTAATTTGCTCACGCCCCCAGACTGGGGAAACCATTTTTTTTCCCTCCCTGGTTCTATCCTGGCCTCTCTGAATTTTTCTTCTTGGACTTCTTAGAAAATTACTTTTCCTTTGCCCCTTTTCTTAAATGCTGGAATTCTGCAGGGTTTTTTGTCTGCAGGCTTCTGGTTTTATACACACAGTGGCTAATTTTTGTGCTTTCAATTTCCCTTATGGAAACTGAAGTCTCTATGTGACTAAAATAATGTCCAGCCCACATGTTTTTGAATGAACGGTAAAGACAGCAGAACCTTTATATTCACACAGGTAAGTCTTAAGAGTTTCAGACTTGGGTATCGAACTGGACATTTCCATTTGAATTTCCCCCAGATCTCAAAATCTTAACATATCTCCTTTGGGGGTGACTGAAACTTCCATCTCCTCAGATGCTTGAGCCAGAAACCTGCAGGTCAGCCGTAATTCCCTTCAGTTCCCTTCAAAACAACCGACACCGATTGTTTCTAGTTCCTTTGAATCCTTGAAACGTGTCCACCTTTCTCTACTTGCACATGACTACCTCCAGGAAGCTCTTCACTGCTCTCACCTGGTTACTGTACGATCTGTCTGTCCTTCCCCAATTACGCCCTCACCATTGACACAGTCACCCTTCTAAAGTGTAAGTCCTATCACGTCATTGTCCTTCCCAGACTCCCTCAGTGGGCCCCCCTGCCTTGTAAGACGACATTTAATCTCCTCAACATGTCTTGCGAGACATCATCTGGGCCCATCTCACCTCTCCAGCGTCGTCTCTCAGTGCTCCGCCCATTTCTCCAAACACAGAAATGTTTTCATATTCGCTTGTCATTTAACTGGAATGTTGCTTTTTGCCCATCCTGGTTATCCCCTGCCCCGGCCCCCCCATACGCAATCTTCCTTCATGGATGAACTCAGATGTCAATTCTTCCAGGACCCCTTCCCTGACCACCCCTGTTTAGTCGGATGGTACTTTCTTTTGTTGTAGCTCATCCTATTCTATATGGTAGTCATTTCTTTCCTTAACTGCCCCCTTCATTTGACTAGACATATGAAGGGGAAACCAAAAACCCTGGAATTTATTTATAAAAAGTTGTGTATTCTTACATATTTAAACTTCAGTCACCTTCAAAGTACTCTCCGTTTGATGCAATGTACTTATCAAGCAGTTTTCCATGGCTCAAAACAGTTTTGAACTCATCAGTTTTGATGCCTTTTAGTGCTTCTGCCATTTTTTGTTGTCATACCAGCAAAATGTTTCTCTTTGAGGATTTTTTTCATCCCAGGAAACAAAAAATAAAGTCACTCTGGGCAAGATCAGGTGAATAGGGAGGGTGGGCATGGGGGTCACACCCTTTTTGGTCAAAACCACTAAACACTCAGCGCAGTGTGGGCAGGTGCATTGTCATGCCGCATGTCGTTCGTGTAAATCACCCATCATCAAATGGGGACACACGTTGAGTCTCCAAAAAAATTCACTGAAGCCGAACACAACCTCTCACAATAATGCCAGCAGGTCCACAGATGCAGATGGGTTCCTAGAACACTCGCCAAGTGGGGAAAGCCTGTGCTACAAGGTGCCCACCCTCCAGATCATTCCAGGTTTTTTTCTCAGTCCGCCCTGTATTTTAAAGCCACAGACATGTCTTATTGGTCATTGAATTTATGAACTTAGCACACGCCTGGCACATATTGGCACTCAATAGATGTTGAATTATTAAGTCTTTAAACTCAAGAAGATTAAAGGTTATTATATAAGAAAAGACAAGTTAACAAGGGGTACAATAATGTATAATAGGTGCCAGAGAGCTATCTCTTCAAGGTACAGTTGAGGTTCAAAAAATAAGCGACCACTTTTTCCTAGGGGAGTGGGAAAGTCTTCTTACAGGATCTGATACTTGAGTTGATGACTATAAGGTAAATAGACATTTGAGTTTTCCTCTGTCCTTATCTTTTTTCCAATTTTTCCCATGGAACTAAGCCCCACTGACCCTACCTCACCAATACTCTGAGAGTTAAATGAGAGGATAAATGTAGAGTTACTCAAAAGTACAAAGGAACTCAGAGAGGCAAGTCATTATTAGTAAGTGATTAAACACAGAAAGAGGTCCAGGACCGTGAGATAATTGTAGTAACATCTCTTCAATTATACCAGCAATTGACAGACTTTGTCTATAAAGGATCAGATAATAACTATTTCAGGCTTTATGAGCCTTACGATTTCTATCACAACTACTCAACTTGACCTTGTAGTACAAATGTAGCCGAAGACAATATGTAAACGAACAACCATAGTTGTGTGTGTTTCCAATAAAACTTTATTTTAAAAATTGGGTTGCAGGCTGGGCTTGGCCCTGAGACTTTTAGTTTGCCTTTCCCATAATAGATTATGTCAATAAACTAGGGCCTGCAGCCCAATTATCTAAATCAAACTTGTCCAACCTGTGGCCCACAAGCCATATGAGGCCCAGGACAGCTTTGAATGTGGCCCAACGCAAATTCGTAAACTTTCTTAAAACGTTACAAAAATTATGCACGGACCTTTTCTTTCCTTTTTTTTCCTTCTTCTTTTTTTCCCAGCTCATCAGCTATCATTAGTGTGAGTGTATTTTATGTGTGGCCCAAGACAGTTCTTCTTCTTCCATTGTGGCCCAGGGAAGCCACAGGTTGGACACCCCTATATGAAATTATTTTGTTAAACGTAAGAAGAAATTTTCACATTCTCTGTTTTCCATTATATTATCCATGCTTTTTTTTTCATTAGAATTAGGATATTTATAGAAGAACACTAGCCACAGGCAGATGTGCTTGTTACAGTCTACTTGTATAGGCGTTAATACATGCAGGCGCTATTGGTTTGTAAATGATTGGTGTGTCAAATAAAATTCCTAATGAAACCTGGGGTCTGTTTGCAACATCAAGTTAGTTATATTTCTGTGTCAAATGGAATTTCATCAAAAAACATGGGCTTTGGTAATCCAGAGCACCTGGGTTCCCTCTGCGCTGTGTAATTTATACCAATTCAGAACCTTCCTACAAGTCACTATACTTTACAGAAGTTAAATAATACTTCACATCCAGCTTGTGAATTAAATGAAAATTTTTAAAGGTGCTTTGTCAGTTCAAATGTATATAATTATAAAGCCCATGTTCTGTTGTTGTTGTTTTAAGACAATATTTATTTACGTTACATTGCTAAACCCAATGGTCAGTTTCCAGTTTTTACATGAATTGACCTCTGGGCAGATCTAAGCCATTGGGTCATGGCCTTATCCTTCAAGCGTTTGCCTCACTTGGGTTTCAGGACACCCCTGGTCTTCCCCCCAGGTCACTAACCTACCATCCGCAGTCTTCCATGCTAGTACCTTCTCATCTCACCAACCCCTTCGTGCTGTAGTTCTCCAGAGCTCTGTCCTTCGTCCTGTTTGCTTTTCCGCCTGCCCCATTCCCTAACTAATCCCATCAAGTTTGAGGGCTTTAAATACCACCTACATGCAAATGAGTCTCAAGTCTGTCTTCCCAGCTCAGCTCTATGGACGCTGGAGTCATTTCTATCTACCTGCCTCCTCAGCATCTTCACTTAGAAGTAAAACAGGTCGTTCCAACTGAACATCCGACATTGAGCTCCGGGGTCAGCCTCTCTCCTGCGACAGCCTTCCTGGGCCCGCAGTGTGCCCCGTGTCAGTAAACAGCAACGCCATGTCCCCAGGTGGCCGGTCAGCAAGCCGTGAGGCCTCCTGGACTCCTTCCTTTCAGTCACAAGTCATCTCAAATCTTTCAGGAGACTGATATAAAGTACGTCGATGAATACATATATTTATAAAACATTCAATGTCCCTGTTACTACTGCGACCCCTGGTCTGCATCACCATGGCCTCTCAACCTGGACTATTGTAAAAACCTACTGCCCGTCTCCTTTCTACCTCGTTCCCCAACACGGCGGCCCAAGTTACCTTTTAAAATACAAGTCTAATCAATCGGATCGCATGTCTACTCAAGAGGGTCTCACTTCATTCAGAGTCGAAACCATGCTTTGGCCCACTGTGGTCCTCCACGGTCCAGCCCCTCTTTATGTGAGCTCCCCAACATCATCTTCTGTCATGCTCTCCTTCACCCTGTCCACTGCAGTCACACTGCAGACATCCCCGGGCTGCCTGGGGAAAGTCCCGCCATAAACGCCTCTGTGTTTCCCATGACGTGGCTGGATGCTTTCCAGACAGCCTTGTGTACCTACCTGCCTTAAGCAAGGTCCTTGCATCGGGTTTCCCCTCCAGCAATGGTTGTTCCCCACAGATCAAAGTGGTCAACCCCCTCATGTCCTCTACTTTATTCAAGCATGTTCACCCTCGTGAGGCCCACTCTGATCATTCTAATTAAAATGGCGACCCTCGCCCGATCCTGTTGCTTATTTCCAACGCACCAATTACCTTCTAACCGACTAGGTAATTTAGCTATTCATTAAGTATGTTGTCCATTTTCTCTAGGAAGACAGGAATTTTCTGTTGTTTTTTATTCACTGATGTATTCCAAAGTTTCAGGCAGAGTCCTAGCACATAAATATTTATTATGTGCTTGAGTTAATATGTAATATAACATCTATATGTACATATGTGTATCATCACATTTACATAGCTAAAATTTATATATAAATGTGCATACACTGTTTTGAATATCTAATTGGGTATACTAAATATTGAACATTTCAAATTGTATTCAACACATATGAGAGGAATTCAATACTGTTGATATTCTGCAATACAACAGTATGATCAGCACAATATAGGTACTTAGCATTAGCTTGATAAGTAGGTAAAGTGAGGTTAAAACTATGGTGGCCAAAGAGAGTGATGTGTAGGACTCTGAACTTAGATTACATATAGAAAATTGTAGGATATTATAGAATAACGAAGATATGTTATTCTCTTCAATGACAGAGTTGAGATTCCAATATGGCGCAGTAGGCTAGAATGATAGTTCAATGCCATCAAACAAACATTAACTGTGAATATGAAAACTCCTAAGAATACTTGATACTTAGTGTGCAGCTTTGTTTCCCACATACCATTTAATTTGATTGTTAAAACCTTTGGATTATCATTCCTCATTACAGATGAGAAAGAAAGGAGTTACAAGGGACATGATCAGAAGCAAACAAGTAATTATTGCTGAATATCAGCTTTTAAGCTCACCTCTTCTGACTAAATCTCTATCCCTTTCCTTGTAGCTTTTGGTCAGCTATTTCTAAGTAAAAGGTCACTTGCCTTGTCTGGACAGAGGATCACAAGACTAAAGAACCGTTTCCTCCAGGAAACGTCCTTAGGACTTTGATTTGTTGCAAGCACTACTTAAGCTTAACGGGTGAAAAAAAGTCACATCTAGTTTAACACAAATTTAGGCTGAAATACCAAGGGGAGATGATAGACTCACTTTAGCTTTGCAATAGTGAAAGTGCTTCTAGAGTTATCTATTCACTCTTTCAATGTACAAATAATCATAATAATACTGTGATATACATTGAGTGCTTACTCTTGTGACAGCCGTGAAGTGCATTAACTCTTTAACCTTTATGTCTCATTGACAAACCAGAGGTAGTTCCAGCAAGAGAAAAGAAGATGATGATAATGATGGAGGTGGGGTGTGGGGTCAAAAAAGGGAGGTGAAGTGTAGAGGTGGGAAGATACAGGGGATTATATTTATTTTCAAATTTAAGCAACGTTCATATGGAGGAAAGATGGAGTTTATTTGGGGAACCCTAGATGTCAGAGAAAAGTCTGCAGAGTCACGGTGACTGCATTTCAGACCCGGGCTCCATCAAGATGAGTCACTTAAGTGTTCAAATTATTCCAAACGGGTGTGGATTTCCTCGTGGGGTATCCTAGGCCCACACATAGGATGATTTTAAGCACTTCCTGAGTGAGCTCATCTGTGGGCGACATTGTGGCAGGGCATCCCGGCCCGGCTGGAATGACTCAGAAGAATGCCCCTCCATGTCTGAGACTCTGTCACTGTTTGACTAGAGCGAGGCTCAGACTTCCGGGGATCAGGGACCCCTGGACCAGTATCAGCAGCCTCAGTATCTGTGTCTGGAACTTCGGGGCCTCTCATGAGGCCTGCACATCCTGAAACCAGGCTGAGATCCTTCCAGGGCTGCCCCCACAGGGCAGGCCTTCCTACGTAGCCCTGACTTCCAGCCTTCCTCTAGTCTGCCTGCTGCAGACATGCCCTACGACTCGTTCCTCTCACTTCTATCCCAGCCTCCCACAGAGAGTTCATGTAGTCAGTCTGATCATCATTCCATCTTAAGAGAGAAATAAATATGTGACAGTTAAACTTAATCATCTCCACTGGTGGGACCACCCAAGGCTGCAGGGTGGGGGTGAATAATTTGGCACCCTATTTTTGAGGACTTACCAACCTTTTCCTTTTAGGTTTCCTTTATTGGGGGTCACCCAGTGTGGCAGAGCATTTGAGAATCTCCCTAAATTAGAGCTCTCAGACTATGGGGGGCAGCAGAACTGCAGCCCGGGGGAGGAAGCCGAGAAAGCACAGCCCAGGCTACGCTCCCTTCCCGAGCAATGGTGCTGAGAAGGAAAGGCGCCAAGATTAGGCGGGAAGGGAGAGCGCAGTGAGAGGAACAGAAGGATCAGAAGCGCCAAAAGGTGGACTCGGACTCCAAAACGGGGAAGAGCACCATGGAAATGAGAAAGGAAATAATAGATTCTTTCTCAGGGAAAGAAAAACTGTAACATGGGTCCCTTAACAAGAAAACGCTCCACCCACGTTATAAAGCCGTGGAGCTGCCTAACAGCAATATTGGACCCTGGCAGAAGACAGAAGCTCAAACGTGCTACATTTCACAGACTGCCATCTTGAACTTGACTTCTTGCCTGAGACTATTGCCGCTGTGTTTTAGGCAGCTGTGTGCCTGGTGGTTGCAGACAGCCTGGAGACAAATATGCTGGTTTCGGTGCTTTTAATAGGAAATGGAATTCATTTTCTTCAGCTGGGTACCTTTAGCTTGCATAAAGGTACGAAGCACCTCTCAGCATGAATGAACTCCTCTGAGCAAGCACAAGACAGAAATCCACGTGAAAGTGAATTGGGCTTTATCTTTCACAATGGCGGGTTTCTGGGAAAGAAAACAGGGAAGCCTTTTCCTCATTAAAAGCAAGAATTGCCTTCCAACGCACTGTGTCGGGCTGCAGTGTGCTGCCTACAAAAAGCGGACACGGGTGTGAAGGAGCTGGCCCTTCTGCTGAGAGAGGCACCGGCTCGCATGTCAGCCTGGCACTGCGGGTCTCCGACCAACGTGCGTGACTCACGGAGCTCCGGCCTGTCTTTTGTTTTTGTTCGCCTGGAGGTAAACACACACCCAGAGTTCCAGAGGACAGAAACAACTGGAAATCTGGAGGACTCACGTAGAAGTGTTATGAGCAAGGGTATCCCTCCTTTTAAATATAATTTTTCTTGATGAAAATATCAGCCCAAAATAAAGGATAAGGGAGGGGGACCCCCAAAGAAACCCAGAATTTATTTATAAAAAATTGTGTATTTATTCTTACACGTTTAAACTACGGTCACCTTCAAAGTACTCTCCATTTGGTGCAATACACCTACTGAGATGCTTTTCCCACTGCTCAAAGCAGTTTTTGAATTTATCGCTTTTGATGCCTCTTAGTGCTTCTGCCATTTTTTTTGTTTCACCTCTTCCATGTCAACAAAACCTTTCCCTTTGAGGATGTGTTTCATCCAATGAATAGGAGGGTGGGACATGGGGGTCATACTGTTTTTGGTCAAAAATGCAGAACACGCGGCACTATGTGGGCAGGTATATTGTCAGGCCACACATTGTGTCAATCACCCATCATGAAACGGGCAAATGCTTGAAAGAGTCCCTAAAAACAATTCACTGAAGCCGAACGCAGCCTCTTACAACCACATCTGAGCTGGTGCTTCACTTAGTGGGGGAAGCCTGTCCTACAAGGGGCCTGCCGTCCAGAAGATAATTCTGGGTTTTTGGGGGACCCCCCCCCCCTTGTATAATTATGACAAAGATTTGCAACAGAACTCACCTTCTTAGAAGGCGTGATCCCAAACAGTGGGAACATTAAGCCAGGCAGCAGAGCGGTGACCGACAGGGGCAAGGCTTCCGTAAGCCAAAACATGGCAACCACCAAGAGTACGTAGGCACATTCTGCCTCCTGGAGAGAGCAAAACACAAGGTGAAGGGATGAGGCTGAAAGAGCAGCATTCAGATCGCAGCCACGTTTGCTTGTGGAGCCATGACACCTAGAAAGCAAGAAGAAACTCTGAAGGCATCTCTGCCTTTGATCTGGGCCGGAAATTGTCATTTCTTGGGGTTCTAAGAGACAAACTGTAACACACACAAAACAGATACCAGCACCTACGTAGCTCCCTGTGCTCGCATTGGGGTATAAGGACATTAGCGTGCACTTTTATTGCCTGTAAAATGCACCTTCTCTTCTGCAGAGCAGAAATGAGTAAGGCCCTGCCCCTCCGAGGGGGCAGGGCACGGCTGCCCTTTAACTGCATGCCTTGGTGGCTGGCTGATTGGGACCCACGCACACCCGCCTTCCTTTCCTTCTCACTACCAGCGGGGAACACAACCTAGAAGGAAAGCTTTGCTCTAGTTTGTTTCAGAGAAAGGACCGTGCCAAGTTATGTGGCATGGAGGAGAAGGTCTTAGCTCCTGAGTGGTATGAACCTGGAGGTGAAAAACATCTTATCTTGCTTTTTGGAAACACAGCTGAGCTGCTGAGGAGACACACAGAGACGCGACAGGATTGAGACTCTTCACAGAATCTGTTGCTTTGCTAGGTATAAAACTGCGGGTTTCCGCTTTAGGGCACTGTTAAGCAATAGTTGAAATTCCTCCTTATCGTTGGCTTATAAAAATAATTTTGATATGAAGTCACCCAGAACATGTGGTCAATAAAGATTAGCATCTGCCATATATGGATTATTTTTCGCTCTTTACACTGCTTAATCTCTGCAAGATCTGAGCTGTACTTGAAAAATTTACAAGGACTGCCTGAGCTTAATAAGAGCTTTTAAGATTTTCCCAGGGCAATAAAATGTCCAGCTCTGCTGCCCTCTGACTCACCTCCATCAGGGTGAGTCCGCAGGGCGTGGAATTTACTCACCCAGAGTCTCTGAACTTTCAGTGGGTGTCTGAGAAATCCTTAATACGCCAGGATGCTGGCATACCTTTGTGTAATTGTTTTAAAGGAAAAATAATAAAGGTGTGTTGATGTTGACAGTATTACACAAAGTTTGCCCCTGTGATTGTGACACACAATGAAACAGTGAGACAAAGCTAAGCCTTGACTGAATCTTCCTAAATTGTTCTAGAGCAGTGGTTCCCACCTTTCTTCACTTGTGTATCCCTTTAAATCTATTTCTATATATTGCATCCCTTGTTTTTAAAACAGCTGTCACCGACACGTTTGTTCAGAGCCTATCTTAATGTAAAATAGTGGAAATGAGGTAATAAGTTAGGAAAGAAAAATTACTATTCTAAGAGGACAAACCACAGGTTTAATTTTAGAATATTCATAATACAGTTAAATACTGATAATGATGATCAAGTATTTAATAAACCTTTAATTTACTATTAATATTTATCTGAGTTATCTGAAAAGTCTATAATAATTGTTATGCACATCACTAGCTAATTGAAACATTGTTAGTGAGATCATTGAGCTTGCTTTGATGCACTTAGTTTCTTGAAATCAGGCTCAAGCTTGTTGTGGTCCTTATTTTTTATGAAGGTGTTCAGTATTAGTAAATGGCAAGAGGTAGTTGAGTGCCTTCTCACTGAGCTGTTCACATTCCTCACTGTCATCTACCCAGAAGGTAATAAGATGCTTTGTTTTAAAATCAGAATTTAAAGAAGAATCAGTTCAAAGTTTGATTAACTGTTCTTTTTCAATGATTGATAGTTTAATTTCTTTGAAGAATTCTTCATTGAAGAGATCTGTAATCCAGTTGTTTTCTTTTCCATGATGAGGGAAGTACTTATGAAAGGACACTTTAGGACCTCCAAGTGACTTACAATATTCTGTTTTGGGACAGGTGCAAATCATACTCAGATAAGAAGTTGTGCAGAGTTTCAAAAAATTCAGGCTGACCTCTTTCAATACACATTTTCCAAAAGTCCATTTTTTAAATCATTGACTTAATTTTGTCGGTTATTTTGAATATAGTGATTGAGCTGTTTAAAATTTCAGGTTGAGTTTATTTATTTCTAGAAAAAATATCTGATAAATACACAAGACTTTGAAGCTAGTCACTGTCTTGAAACTTTGGAGCAAGAGGGAAATGATGGTCTTCAAAAACTACCTGGACTTCATGTCTAAGTTCATACATCCGTGTAAGTACTTTGCCACAAGACAGCCACCTTACCTCCTTGTGCAAAAGTAGCATGCCATGAATGTTGTTCATTTCTTCACACAGCACTTTAAACAATCTGGAGTTTTGTGGTTGTGACTTAATGAAATTTATAACTTTCATAGCCTCATCAAGCACATCTTTCAGTTCTCTAGGACGAGGCTTGGATGCAAGACTGTGTCTGTGAA
>PVJL010012484.1:0-36995 GCA_004026885.1 Lyroderma lyra | reverse complement strand
GGCCAGCCCCGTAAATGCCTGCGGCTCCGGGGAGCGGGGAGGGGCCTCGGCGGCGCCCCCGCCCCCGCGCTGTGCCCGCGCACGCCCGCGCCGAACGCGCCGCCCCTCTGCTCAGGTTGCCGGGGCTGCGCGCTGCTGCTGGGAAACCGAGGGAGCCCAGGAGGAAGGAGGGGCAGCCGGCCGGGAAAAATAGGAAGTTGGCGCATTTGGACAATGATGAGGAATTTTTTTTTCTTTTTTGGCTGGGAGATAAGAGTGTTTTTGTTAGTTTAAGGGGGCGAGGGGGCCGGGCTCATGGCAGTTATCTGAACGGAACTTGTTTGTGGATGGCTCTAGACTTTGAGACCTGGCAAGTGCTGGCACTAAGCGAAACTCAAGTGTTTTTAACACAGAGGAAAATCCCGGAGTTTCCTGATTATCGCCATGGTGCTACAGTCTGCAGAGGGAAGAGGCGCTCAGGCCAGGCCGTGCCCACTTGAGGCGGTCACAGGGGTGCTGCAGAGGCCCTGTCGGATCTGTTGGACTTTTGCTGAGATAAAACCGGGGAGGAGGAGGCCCCTAAGGTGTCAGGGTAGAGGCACTGTCTGCAGTGAACTAGCAGCAAGAGCTAATCATGGGCCCAGGGGAGGGCTTACTGTGACCCTAAGGCTTCAGAGGTGAGTCCCCAGACACAGACTCTGCGTCCTTCTTGCTGGCTGGCTCTCCAGGCCAGGGTCAAAGTCTTTGGTGAACCCAGTCCAGCGTTTTCTCGACCTTAGACCTACCCTCCCGGCCACATGCCTTTCACTCTCCACCATTCCCGGTCTTGCAGGCGCCCTTTCATGTCTCCATCTGGTTGCCCTTGCTTGGTGTGTGCTCCCTCTCTCCTAAGCCTGTTGACTTCTTTATTTGTGACCCATGGGTGCTTCGAAACCTTCTCTGGGCCCCCAGTTGGGATTTACTGGCTTAATACACACTGAAACTCCTTTTGGAGAGTCACCAGAATAAATTAGAAGGATCTTGGGCTTAACAATATAAACAGTTTTACTTTTACACGTTACATGATTATGCAAGGGCGAACACCTGAGTATGATGGATTGACGGGAATGAAGCAGAGAAGGCGCTTGCTACGCACTTCTGGTAGCAATCACAGTTGCACCCAGATAAGCTCTTGACAGAGAAGTGCTTACCTTAGCAATGAGCAGCTCTCCAGCTGTGCTGAGTGCCCAGTGGAGTGCTGCCAATTCTGGGAAACCAGATGCAAATGTTCTGTGTTCCCTAGCGGGAAGAAGCTGTTCCCCACCTTCGGGGGCCTGCAGTGGGCCTAGCTGAGAATACAGCTGGAGGGGTGTAGTTGTGCAGAGGCCTCTGGCTTCCCTAAGCCTACTCCCAGCTCTCTGGGTCAAAGGTAGTAAAAGCCAGCAATAAAGTACGCTTGAGTTTTTATTGAAACTCCAAGTGCGTGCTTTTTGTCATTAGGTCCAATGCAACATACATGAACACAAATTACATTGTAGTGAAACTGCAGACTTAGGAGGATACTGAGAAAACCTTCAAAGTAGTGAACAGAAGGAGAGGAGGGAAAGAGGCAACGACTAGAGAATTAGGAGAAAGGGAGGATTTTTTGGGTTGTGTTTGTTGGTTTTGCTCCTGAAGATGAGAATGATTTGAGGCTATTTATGTGAAGGGGTGTGTTCTGTTCTGTTTTGTTTTTTAAATAGAGGAGAAAATTCTCTCCAGTCTCATTAATGACCACAACTTCGATCACCGTTTAAGCTGCAATTTCCAGTCCTCTCCTGCAAGATCCATCCTTTCAACTACCTGCTTGACTTCAGCCTTATCTGTAACATCTTAGTTTCTTAAACAGAGAATCTTTTAGTGTAGTGAATGAGTAATTGAAAGTTAATATAAAACCATGGTCCCCAACATAGGAAGGGACCAAGTTCTTTTAAAGGATGAGGTACAGGGCATAGATGACATAAGGATTAATCTTGTATGGAAAGGAGTGAGTAAGGACACTAGAAAATTAATGCACAAAAGAGAATGTCTTCCTCTGTGGAGAAGCTTGCACATCCTTTCACCTGCCAGGCATCAATGGGAATGCCTTTTTCTAACCTTTTTCTAACCTTGAGAGCTGAGGGAAAGGTACTTCTCAGGGTGAAAGGAAGTATGACCAGTTCCCATGCCCCACCGATGAGTCAGCTGAATTTGGGGAACTGGTCCCATGTAGCCATGCTGAGTTCTATAAAACTTCTTCCGATCTGAGCCTAGAAAAATCTGCTAGCAAGTGAGGCTTACCTTTATGATGTGGGTAAGCCTACTTGGCCTAAAGCACTAGGAACAGAATGACACATTAGAGAGAAGATCATCTGTTAACTGTCAGGGAGTATGGAACAGAGAGAGGCTGAGGATGATGTGTCATAGCTGACCAACTACCTTAAAGAATGCCTATTTGCATTGAGGCCCCCCCAACTGAAGTTCTTAACCATTCTCTCCACATTTAAAAGGGAGATAAGGAACAATTTCTTGTTTCATTTTACCTAAAATATCACAACTTCTTTAACTCATTAGAACTACTGAAAAACGATTATAGGTCTGAATTTTCCCAGTGACGCATGCATTTCAAATGGCTTGCCTATTATATTAGTTACTCAGTAACAGTCAATATTTGTACTCCTGTATGGTACTTAAGGTTGCAAATCATTGTCAGTAAAATACAAGCAGTTTCCTCACTCCTTGAATATGCTTATTTTTCTTCTATTGCAGATTTTATCTTAGTATTTTTGTTGAGAAAGAAGCCAAAGTGGAACAGCTACCCCAACATAAAGATTAAGAACAGTTTCTAGGAAGAACTCAGTATGGATTCTGATTTCACTATTAACCCTTTTGCCACGATGTTTGAAAATATCTGAATGAATATTTCCATCCACTCACTGTGGCATTCAAGTTTACCCCACGAGCTCAAAAAACTTTCCTCCATTTACAAGATTTTAAAATATGTTTTCCTGTGGCTTGCGCTATCAACAACAAAGATGTTTTGTATGCCATATTGGGTAACATTTGTAATAAATTTTTATGTCATCAATGTCATTAGATTCTAATTTATCTATACTTAAATCTAAATGATACCACTTAGTATGTTTTGAGTATTTTTTTGCTAAAATTCAATATAATAGTAAATTTATTACCACGTAACAAAAATTTTAAAGAAAAATAATGTCATTTATATACAAAGCATCTCAAAATATTATTATTAAATGCATAAAATATCAAAATATCAACTTTTTATTTTTTGTGGCTTTTTTACATGTTTTGAAAAAAAAAAACTTAAAATCAATGGATGCAGTGAAAAGGTTAAAGTCATGTGACCTTTCAAGCTATTCAACTTCATCCTGTGTAATGTGAATAATAGTAGCATCGGCCCCATAGCAATGTTGTGAAGATGAAATGAGACACTCCCCATGCAAAATGTTTTGCAAGGTGCCAGGATCTCGTAAACACTGAATGCATCCTGGCTGTACATAGCATGTATATTATAAATGTTAAAAGATACTGGGAAGTCCATGATCTACTAAAAACATAAATCAGATGTTTATAGCTTGAAAAGGATGCTTGACATTATTTATGCCAGGATGGCTAATATCTATCTAGCCCATTTTCCATCATTTTTTTCACCAGCACCCATGACAGACATCATTAACCAATTCTAGAATTCTTTCCTAATGTGACACTTTTGATTAGTGTCACAGTCTGCACAAAAAAAATAGTCTCGTTGCATTGTTGACTATACTAATTGCTGTGTAATGTATAGCTTTATACAGTATGAATTCTTAAAAATAAATGGATAAGAAAAACATTCTTTGAAGGAAAAGGGTATTTGGAAGAAAAATTTGCAAGCTAAAGAATATGGGAAATGGAAAGTTATTGTTGTTTATATTTTAACTCGTTCAGTCCTGATTATTGGTCATGGTTTGGCTAATGGAAGATATTAAGCTGACTGCAAAATCTATAGATTCTGCTCTATTCTGAAAGACTTTGCTTACTTATTCAACAAACATATATTTGGTGCCAGCTTTGTACCAGGTACCATACTAAGCACTGAGAAGATAAGACGATCAAAATATGACCTTGACTCTCATTAAGCAGAAAAAACAATAGAGGAGACAGACATTGACAAAACTGGGTGCATCAGCAGTATGCACTTCAATAAGGGCATGCACAGTGTACTGGGGAGACAAAGTGGTCAAGGCTACTGCACAGGGGGATGGGAATCAGGAAGATTGTTGGACCTGAATCTTCAGGGGAAAAGTAACCTCATAACCAAGAGGTTCTGGAACATGTTAGTAAACATTACCAGCAAACCAAAAGTTGCATTTTTGGATGATGAAATACTTGTGGATGTAAATTTATTGTGCTAAAAATTGCTCTTCTCATTAGCTATCAGGGAAATGCAAATCAAAACCACAATGAGATACCCCCTCACACCTATGAGAATGCCTATTATCAACAAGACAAGGAATAACAAGTGCTGGAGAGGATGTGGAGAAAAAGGAACTCTGGTACACTGCTGGTGGGAGTGCAAACTGGTACAACACTGTGGAAGGCAGTGCGGGGGTTCCTCAGAAAATTGGGAATGGACCTACCATTTGACCCAGCAATCCCCCTTCTGGGGATCTACCCAAAGAACTTGAAAACCTTTGTCCGCAAAGACTTATGTACCCCAATGTTCATCGCAGCGCTGTTCAGTGGCCAAAACATGGAAACAACCAAAGTGCCCTGCGACAGACGACTGGATAAAGAAGCTGTGGTACATATACACAATGGAATATTACTCAGCTGTAAGAAAAGATGAAATATTGCCATTTGCGACAAAATGGATGGACCTGGAGATCATCATGCTTAGTGAAATAAGCCAGACAGAAAAAACGAAGAACTGTATGATTTCACTCATATGCGGAATATAAAACTGAAAACAACAAAGAGAAAAGAAATGAACAAACAACCCATGGACACAATCAATAGTTTAATGTTTATTTGGGGATGAGTGGGTTAGGGAGGGGAGAAAGGGGAGGGGGTGGGAGAGGAGGGGGGGAAGCTAAATATAAGGTGATGGAAAGAGAAGTCACATTAGGTGGTGAACTTATTATACATCAAGTTGACAATGCACTGTAGAATTGTATGCCTGACACCTATGTAATCCTTGCTAACAGATGTCACCCCAATAAGTCTAACAATAAAAAAATCATCTTCTCATCTAAAAAAAAAAATTGCTCTTAACAGCCTGCATGGTTTTGTTAAGGGAAGACCATAGTCAGTGTTGCCGCCTGCTCTAAGATTAATGGCACAGAGCAGTGTTTGCTACAATCACGTTTTCAGGAGCAGATGATTTTATACATTTGCATGAGGGGCAAATATACTTCCTCATCTAACAGCCTCTCCTTGTGTGTCTGTGGGGCTGATGTCAGGGAGTTCACAGGCTGATAATGAGTAAATCACGTATGGCTCAAACCTGCAGGAAACCACACGTAAGACCAAACTGATGCTTCACCCTGTTTGACGTCATGGCTTTAGAAAACAAATTTGCTTACCCTCATACTTTTGTTGTTAAACACACTCTGGTTATTGTTCTGCTGTTTTAAGGTAAGGGGTAAAGATAAAGAGCCTCTATCCTGAAAAACCCTGGGTTATAAATAATTTCATGGTGGCTGCAGACCAACCATCCAAATGCCCTTGGGCAACTGGTAGCTAATGAGACCTAGTGCCAAGTACGTTTCCCAGCTTGATAAAGCTAATGTTGGTAGAACAATTTCTAAAAGTGTTTTTCCACTCTCTTTGGCAGGGATGAAGGGAATTGTGTTCATTTAGAAAGGTCAAGACACTCAAGCTTGCCTGGAGCTCCCTGTCTAATTAAAGGACCTACCCTAATGTGGGCCATGGCAAAATGTCATTGACCTAGATTCTATGCTGAATCAATACCATTAAGAGATGCTGGTCCAGTTTCCACGTGGCCTTTATTTTCTCTTTTTGCATTTGGATTGCTTAGGTTACTGCAGATAGAGGTCCCATTGGGTAAAGGACTGAGTGTAAATTGCCCAATTGCTCCATTAGGAACACTTGAAATGAAATTTGAGGCTGAGCCTGGGATGCATTTGGATAGTAAGTATCAGATGCAGATTGGTCTCTTTCTTCATTTTGAGGAAATTTGGCTAAAACAGATGTTAGTTTACCCAATGGTAGCTCCTAGAGCTTGAAACCACCATGGAGTTGGGGGCATGGCTGGAAGTTCAGGTGGATTAGGAAAAGTGATTATTGTGGGATAGAGCATGGAGTGGGGGAGAAGCTTGCTGTGCTGAAGGGAGAAGCAGTATTGCCGGGGAAGAAAAGCCAGGGTGCCTTCTCGGAGTCTGCATGCTGCCTCAGCCGCCGGCGAAGAGGGGTCTCGGGGGGCTCCTCAGGCCCCTTGAGCAGGGGTGGGCAGAGCTGAAACCTGAATCCTGAGAATGAAAAGTGGCCAGGAGACTGAGGCAGCCAACGCTGACTGCGGGGCTGGGGTCGTCAAACGGTGGGCCTGTCGTGCTAAGTGTCTGCCAAGTACAACATTTTCAAACATGATACAAACACAATTTTTAAAGAAATGTGAGCCTTGACAGTGAGAGCTTCTTTCTCACATCAGTGACACTCTTTGGCGTTGAATACTTTGACTTCATGCCCTTTTCTGCTTTCCTGATCCTCTCTCCTTCATTTATTCAACACGTGTTTATGGAGCATCCATTCCGTTTCAGGCTCAGTTCTGGGAACGGAGGTGGGACAGTGGGGAGGATGAAGCAGCTCTCGCTCTCGTGGACACCATGTGCTAGTGGGGTGTATGTGATACGTTACAGAATGTAATACAAGGGCTGTCTGGCAAGTATCCTGTCATGTACTATGAAAAATAGAGGCATTTATGGCTGGATTTCTTATGGACAACCCTCATACATATCATATCATGTCATATCATATGATATATTTATATTATATTTACCTATTTTTTTAAGGTAGTACTAAGCCTCCTCAGAGACTCCCTCCTTGGAGAGGAGGGAATGAGGGGCCAGAAAGAGGTGTCCCTCACACACTGTGCCTCTTCCTTAGGCTTAGAGCGTGAATTCCTTCCTTTCCATGAAAATTTGAGCCAGGGAATATGTGTTCCCTTTAATGGAGCAATGCAGGAGGCAGGAAATGTGGGTGAGATCAGAGGGTGACACTCTTGCCCTAGGTGAGGGGTACTGCTGTGTTCCTAATCCCTCAGGCTGACCTTGTGTATCCGGTTGGGACCCAGAGAACCGTATCAGTAGCCAGGGGCAGCTCACACTCAGGCCTTGCCACCCCTCTCTGACTGCTTACATACCTGTTAACTCGGGATATCAGTTGTAGCAATGTGATGGGACTTCTCCATCAGGAATGACATTGAGCTGGACAGCAGAGCCGTCTGTACTGTCAGTGAAATGACAATGACCCACGTCACATCTGGTGACCTGTCTGGTGACAACTGGAGGATTCAGAGGGAAGAAAGAGAGAGGGTGAGGAAGTGCAAACACTTCTAGATGGGATTGACACACAGTAAATAAAGGAACGTAAGTAGTGACTGCTAATGGGTATAGAGTTACTTTATTGTGGTGATGAAAAATGTTCTGGAATTAGAGAGTGGTGATGGTTGCACAACTTTGTGAATGTACAAAAACCATTAAATTGTACCCTCATCATGGGTGAATTTTATGGTATGTGAATTATATCCCAATTGACAAAAAATAACTCCAAATTCAGCGGGGAGGACACTTGGTCATCTCACCTTAGCTCTTACATTCTTCCCATCACACCATCTCCACCTCTTAGTTGTTGTTGTGTTACCTTATCTTCCATCAAGGGAAAACACTGTGATTTCAAAACCAAGAGTTCCGGGAACTTTTGGATCCACCTTTATTATAGACTCAGTCATTTAATCCCAGTTCAGGTAAAAACAAGAGCAACACATAACAGGAAGTCAGAGCTAAGACCTGTCCACAATAGCACAAGTGTGAGTTACCGTAAGAACGACACATCTCTGATGAGTAAGTGCAAAGAAGGCGAGTGGGGTCGAAGATCTGCTGAGGGGAAAGCCGAATTACGTTGCCCAGATGGTTAGTTCTGGAGAGGCCTGAGACAGGCTGCGATTAAAATCTATAACCCCATATTCTAAACAGTACATGGCAGCACCAGCTTGGCAGAGGAAAGGAAAGCACATTGTGCAGAAGGTGAAGCTTCTGCTAGGTGGTCGAAAGGATTTTCTCACTGCTTCCTACACCCACAGTAATACCTATGATCCAATGGAGTGTGGAGCCTCACAACAATCACCTCTGGAATTACTGGGGAATTCAGTCAGGGAATCCTGTGGCTATGCCACCTATGCCTGTAGGAACTAAGAAAAGTCACATCCTCTCCCTAACCTCAGTTTCCTCATCTTTATAGTGGGGATATTAATAGTTCATTCCTGCTCAGGTTGTTATGAGGATTAAATGAAATATTGCATGTGCACACTGCCTGCACACAGTAAGATATCAAAAATACAGTAGCTCTTCTTGGTTGTGAGGTAGTTAGTGGGAGCGGGTGTTGGGGCCTGATTTAACAGATAGAGAAACGGCTACCAGAAAGATTCACAGCTTCCTAGAGAGAGGACTGAAGAAATTCCTATTTGATGGTCTAGCATAATAGGCTGTCGATGTTGTCTTAAAGATTATATAGGAACGAGGTGTGCAAAAGCAAAGCAGAGGACGGTGCCTCCCAGAGCTGCTTCCCTGAGAGCCCATGCTGCAAAACGTCCCCTGCCTTGTCTTCTGAAATCACAAGCCGGCTTGTGACACCATACCCTGTGGTCCAAGCCTGTAAGCCCCTCTCTCCTTTCAGGAGAAATTCCAGGCTCCCTGCTCTGATGTTGGAGGCCCTTCAGAGATTGGCTCAGTTCACTGCCTGGCCTCCCTCCTGCGGCTCCTTCCCTGGTCAGTTCTCAGCCTTTCTCGTCATGTGCCATATACGTTACCCTATGTGCCTTGGCACAAGCCAGGGCCTCTGCTGAGATTGCCCTTTTCCCCAACTCATCATCTCCCACTTATCCTTGAAGGTCTCTTTCAATTGCTGCTTCTTCATTACCCAGGCCTCGTTAGCTCCTCCAGCCACTGTGCCAGGTGGCTCCCACTCATAGACACATCAGTGACTCCTTAAGCTCACGGACCAGGTGGCTGAAACCCCTGGGATGGAAGAATTCTGCAGTTAAATAACTTAAGGCCTTATGAGAAACATAGAATTGGAGACACTGAGATCACAGATGGACAAGACATCTTATTTTTACTTTTACACTTAAATAAAATAATAAGAACTGTACTATTACTAAGCCATCAGTAATATTTTTGCACACATTAAGCATTAGTTCCTTAGAAATGTTTTAAAATCTATCTTCATGGCAATTTCAATGATAGGCTTATATAGATTATACATTTACTTTGTATGCCCACCAAGAGGTGTTTTTGTTTCTCTTTTCTGATTTTACTACTTGAAGCTGGTAACTCTTGTCTTCAGTACTCATTTTTTTAATTCATTTTTATTGTTAGACTTATTGGGGTGACATCTGTTAGCAAGGATTACATAGGTGACAGGCATACAATTCTACAGTGCATTGTCAACTTGATGTATAATAAGTTCACCACCTAATGTGACTTCTCTTTCCATCACCTTATATTAAACTTCCACCCCTCCTCTCCTACCCCCTCCCCTTTCTCCCTTCCCTATCCTACTCGTCCCCAAATAAACTATTAAACTATTGTGTCTATGGGTTATTTGTTTGTTCATTTCTTTTCCCTTTGCTTTCAGTTTTATATTCCGCATATGAGTGAAGTCATACAGTTCTTTGTTTTTTCTGTCTGGCTTATTTCATTAAGCATGATGATAGAATGGCTATTATCAACAAGACAAGGAATAACAAGTGCTGGAGAGGATGTGAAGAAAAAGGAACTCTGGTACACTGCTGGTGGGAGTGCAAATTGGTACAAGCACTGTGGAAGGCAGTGTGGAGGTTCCTCAGCACTCATTTTGTCCCAGAAACCTACTTAAATGCATGCTTTAACTCCCTTCCCCCTCACAGATGGGGGAATGCAGTTACAATGCCCGGGTTTACTTTTCTTTGTCATTCTTTATCTTTCCCCAGGATGCTCTGTAAATACCTTTACTGCTGCCCTGCCATATTGGCTACCATTTTTTATTCTCCAGCAACCCTTTTGTTTTTCCTAATTAATCCAAAAAGTGATATGTGATTCTCTGATTGCTGAGAATCTCAAAATCTGGCAAAAGGAAAATGCATCACTAGGATATAATTACCTTAATTATCTTAATTGAGGACAAGATGGGAAAATGCTGATTGAATTCTGAGCAAGTTAAACATAAGAATCTATCTTCCTATACCTGGAACCTATGAAATTTTTACTAACCAGTGTTGCCCCAATAAATTTAACAAGACAGAAAAGAAAAGAAAACTTACCAGAAGGAAACAAACAAAAAAAGAATCTATCTTTCTGTTTTTAGAGAAGAGGGCTATAAGTTATCCAGCTCTGTACTTTCAGTGCAGGGCCTGGTTAATTGCAGATTTCTAATAAAAGTTTATTCTGTGGACGAATGAAAAATAAATTTGTAAAGATTGATGACTAAAGTGTGAGATGAATTCAGGCTTGAAGAACTGCAATATGATAGCTGTTTTTATTTGGTTCAGAGCAGGAAGAACTGCAAAAGCATGAGCCTATTGTTTGGGGTAGATGATGTAATGTTTACAGGTAACGAAGAGAAAACACAACTGTTTTTTAACTTTGCCATCTGTGAAGCACCTGATAGTATCGGAAGAATGAAACACATGGAGACCAGGAAATGAAAGCTCAAGACAGGGAGAAGGAATGGGGGGAAAGCACCCAACTGTTTGGAGTAAGTTCACATCCTGGTTTAGACAACTTACATGTAAATGGACTAGAATGCCTGTCCATCATCTTTGAGGAATTATGGGAAATAGGAAAGTACTTAAAGATTGGCTACAGGAAAACAATGCCATAATTATTAAAAAAGAAAAAAGGTGGAGTCTAGAAACCCTCCAACTAATTATTAAATGAATGTTTCGTGAACTCTCAGTCTAGCATGCACAAATTCACCAAGAGGCAGCTGTGTAAGTGAGGACGTCAGTGCGGTCCTTCTCACGGAAGAGCCGTCTGGAAATGGAAAGATGTAGTGAGCGCCCTGTCACCAGAGCTATCAGGTGAACAAGGCTGCAGAACCCTTCAGAGAGGACAGGGCAAAGTGATTTCATGCCCTGCGTAGAGGCTGTGCTCAGTGGCCTCTCAGAGGCCCCCAGTGCCAGGTTCTGTAGCTACACGGTCTCTCCCACACTGTGAACAAGCTGAGCCCACACCAGCCATGGTGAGGATAGCTGAGCAAGATTGGAAAGGCAGATCACAAGGCTTCCAGGCCCCCTCCTCCCTGCGGGGCTGTCCTCCGGCCTGCTGTGGGCTTGCCCATCCATTCCCATGGATTTCTGGGGGGCTAATGTCTTTGCCCACTGTATAGCTCTCATCCCAGCAGCTGTCTTCTTTAACCATCAGTAGGAACTTTTGGCCTCCTTGACTCCATTGGCCTCTCATTTTGCTTGTGTCTCCTTCCTTAGGCCTACTGCTTCTAGAAGCCGAGAAGCAGCAGTGAGGGTCAAGGCAGGGAGGACTTACTTGTGACACTGGGATCCCCAGCTGAGTAGCATCACACTTCACAGTGTAGGGAGCTGGCCAGGCAACTGTGACAGGACCAGGTTCCATGGAGCAAGGACTTGAGGACCGGCAGCATGGAACTCCGGGGAGGTCAGTATAACCACCGAGTCTGGAGGGAATGGGGGCGAGGGGTTGTGGCACAAGCCACAGAGCCAAGAGTTGGGAGTCCAGTGGATTTGGGACCAGAGCAAAAGTGGTGGGAGCAGAAGAGGGTCTTGGGTACAGCCGGGGCCACCTTATGGGCGGAACGTGTGGGATGCATAGATGCTGTGCAGGACTAAAGGACCAGTAGTCGGGCAGGCATCCATAGGGAGAGAGTGACTGCTCGCCACGGTTTGATCTGTGTTAAATTGTGGGGGTGATGGTATTTGAAAGAATGACACATGAGGGATTTGCAAGTTACTGCTTGACAGTCAGATAAGAGAAATGAGAATCCACGGGCGCAGAGAAAGTGACTAGTGCTCAAAAGCTTTGCAGTCAGACTGACTCAGGTTTGAGTCCTGGCACATTCTCCAGGCAATTATATGTCCTCAGGCAAGTCACTGAGCTCCGTGAGCCTCTTTCCTCTCTGGTGTGAAGGGGCCAGAAATACCAATTCTGTCCGGAGCAGTAGGGCTTCCCAGGGGCCTTGCTTCTATGTTCTCTTTTCTATTTTTTCTTTTCTTTTTTTTTTTTTTTTTTTCATTCATAGTAGACTATCTGTTAACAGTACTCTTAAGTTGCTTCAGATTTTGCAGGTTATTTGACAGTGCTGGTTGCTTCGAGCTCTGGTTAATGGCGAGTCTGCTTACATCTATCCGACATCTACCAAACTCCATGGGTGCCGGTTAACTGAGAGTCTACTGTGTTTTCTCAACTGTAATAGACTGGCTGAAGCTGGATGCAATGCCCATGTCTAACCAGGGTCAGATGCAAACATTTCTATAGGAAATTCTGACAGAGTGGGGCCAGAGTTGATAGCTCTGTGGCTGGCAGGTCACGGCCACCAGCTGTTCTTCCAAGGCCATTATTTCAATAGACTATCCCCTTGTTCAAGAGATGGAATATAGTTTTCAGCAACATGGTGGTTGTACCTAACAACCCCCACCCATCAAGGAAACTACCTGGAGCTCGAGGGACTTAGTGCAAGTGAAATTTGTCTGTCTTTCCTATTCACTGGGCAGGGTGTCTCTAGACACCAACCATCTTTCTCTTGGTAGCAAGCATGCAAGCCAACTTTCTTGCCTTTCCCATGTCCTCTTTCTTCTTAGACTGTTCCCACATCCCTTGTCCAGTAGATAGCCAAGAATCTATTCTATTCTCTTCCCTTCATGAATCTTCTTGGTTTATAGTATTTTTAAGAATGCCTTGGAAAAATATACACACCTTTTCAAACTAAATAAACATGCTTTTGAAAAGAAGAAGAAATAAAGCCTTAAATCCAATGTATATGTAGAGGTCACTCCTCTCAGTATGAGGGAGAACACACCACAGCAGCATCTGGGGGCAATCTAGAGCAAGACTACTTGTACACGAAGTCACAAAGTCACTCCCAACAATGACTAGGACATGGCAAGCTTTTAAGAAGTAATTTAGAATAGCGGAGAGAAAAGCTAACTGGATTCTAGGCAGTGTGGGAGTTCTTGGAGCCAAGAGTGTAGCCACACTCTAACCCTGAGGAGCATCAACACATCAATGAGCCTGATCCTGCATGTCTGATGGTGAGCTTGAGGCCTGGCGGAGGGCAGGACCTGAAGTACTGCTAGGTGGATGTCTGAACGCTGTATCCCACTGTTTGATCACCTTCTCTGCAAGTCGCAGATCCGATCATTGGTGTGTCCATTGTTTTTAGACACAGTGACTCCTCTATCACACTTCTTCCTCTAACCTTCCAACACAAGCTGAATGAGCCTCCCACCAACATGCCTCCTTCACTGTTCAATCATTTTTAGTAACGGACCATACTGCCCCAGGTATGTCCTGTCTCCTCATGAGCTCAGCTTCCTAAGGGGTACCCCAGTTTCCTTTCAATATAGTCCCCATTTTTCTATTGAGCTACTTGGAGAGGGTTTTTCTTCTTTGGTCCCTAAGATCCCTACATGACACAGGGGTAAATTGATAGCATTTGCCTGAAGGAAGGGAGGCTGAGCAAGAGAAAGATGTCAAGAATTGCTCCCTGGGTCCAGGGCAGCAAGAAGGTTATCTGTGGGTGGGAAGGGAAAATGGGTAGCACCAGAAAAGCAATTTAAATAGTTAAGGTGTGGATGGAGGTATAATTTATTTGTTCAACCAAAATTTGATGATCATTCCTTTGCTGCATGGCTAGAAAACATGGGCTTACTCTTTGAAAACAAGGCTTCACAGCCATCATTGGAAATGCATTTTATTTTATTCTCATGCTTGCCATGTCTCCGCTCAACAGAGAGAAAACAGAGCTCAATGCTAACTTTAATATTAACATGTACAAGAGGAGACATGAATAGTGTTTGGCTCTAGCAGAGAAGAACATACAGTAATGAGGGGAGAAATAGGAGTAGATTATTATGGCAGTGACTCAGTAATTCTGCTGCCCAAATGAATCATTTGTGGAGGCCAAACAGAGGACATTGTCCCAAACAGAGGGACAAATCTGACATTCTGTAATAAGTCTTCTTGTCATTTATGGTCCAAAACACACGAGCTTTGGAACATGTAATTTTATTGCTGAAATCAATAAAGTCTGGCCTCAGGCCAGTGCTTAGAATAGCTGTTGCAACTATCTGGCAGATGGAGAGATTGTTGCCACAGGCCTCCTGGGCTCACCCTTCTTCTGCTGGTCCAGACTCAAACCTATCCAGAGTGGACATCATCCTTTCCCCACATTTACTAAGGGGCTTCCTGAACGCAGGTGCAGCACCTCCACACCTTGGTGCAAAGTATCTTGGCTTCTTTCTTTCTCAAACACCAAATGAAACCAAATAAACCATTATATTTCCATGCTCCACAGCACAGGCTGAGTCATAAAGGCCCCCGGTGCTTTTCTCCCCAACGTGGGAAAGGATTTCAGGCTTGGCTGCATGCTGCTGCCTGCCTCTGTGGTGTGTGGGGAGCCTTCTGCACTTTGGGGTAGTGGTAAGAGCACTGACCAAAGAGGCTAAATGTTAAGGTTCTCACTGCGGTTCTGCCACTAATGAGCTGTGTGAGCTGGGCAAGACCGGTGCTTCTCTGGGCCTTGTTCTCCATCTGTGTCAGGCAGAGATTGAGTGGGGATCAGGGACTTTCAAGCCATCCTGCAGAGATGCTTCGGAGGATTGCAGTCTCATTAAAATACTAACGTGTCTTTAAACAGTAATAAGACAGCAGGGACAATCAAATAGATTGTAACTTATTTTTTAACCAGAGGAGATACAAGCACATTAGTTTGTATTTCCATGTGAATTTACTCTGTGGCCTTGGAAAGAAATCTTGTCTGGACATCAGCCCTATGAATACATTTAAGTATCTAGTAGATGTGTACTGATCTGGAAGGTTGCGAGCCCTCACGGGTCTTATCTTGAAATCAGGGTTGTGCATGTGCCACTGTGGATTCAAGGCTATGCCAAACTCAGGTGTATCTGGTTGGCCCACACTCTCATTACAAAGTTATTCTCAATTTGCACAATAATTAGTGAATGCCAAGCATGTTGCAATGTGAAAGTATTATGTTACAGATAACTTAAGCAATTGTTCTGATTTCTGGGTGTTGATTGTCACATGCATATAATCTTCAAGCTTTAAGGACAGTTTTTATCCAAGTGTCTCCTGAGATTGACAGAAGAACTGTTAAGACTGGAACCATTATCAGTTACTTACCTGTGCAGCAGGGTTTTCTTGGAACTGAGCAACCAAAACAAGTTACTGAAGGTGATAGAAAATGTAACTTTCATCTAATGTCCCAATTTCAAAATAGTCTTCTGCTCATACTTTTTTAGGTAATAATGAGCAAAAATTATGTTTGAGTTAAAATATGATATGTAGCTGTTTCACAGAGTCAGGATCCAAGGTAAGATTTAATCCGAAAGGAGAGAGATGTTTCCTACTAAAATGTTTGCAGTCCCCTGGGGGGATGGACCTCCCCGCTTCCACTGCTATTCCAATGGAGGTCCCCCCTGTACCAGGGGGATACCTCTTTGGTGTGATTTGGAGTCACCAAAATGCTCCTTGCTGTTGATATGGTTTTCTTTACCAAGAGGAAAAGCCTTCCTTTTATATGGTGAGGTTGCCTAGTTCTCATGCTATGCTTTTGGAAGAAATGTCCAGAGAAGTAGTAATTCACATGAGGTGGGGAAATTGAGATTAGAACCTTCCCAGAGAGTTGGTTTGGGCTGCTGTGGAGGCTGTGGGTACAAAAATGGGGTAGAAAAAGGAGACCCATCAAGGACATGGAAACTGAAGTTTTCTGATTTCCTCGATGGTTTTGACAAGAGAAGTTTTATTCTAACTCTGGAGAAGATGTTTTTGTGGTGATCGGGGTGCAGTGGGGCTCAGTACTTACAGAGTACCAACTATGAACTTACGGTGCCAGGGGACTTTTTCACATGGGTGATCTCTTAATCTTCATAACTTTGCAAGGTAGTTACTATCATTTTCAAACTACAAATGAGGAAATTGAGATGTTGAGAAATTAAATCATTTGCTCTAAGTGATCTGCCTGCCTGGTAAAAGGCAAATGGGGATTACAAGCCTGGTGTTTGCTTCACATTCCACATTAGGGCAGAGGACAGAACCTATGGTTCTGCTTTCTTCCTTTTGCTGTAACTCGAAGGAGATTGTGCTTGCCATGACACTAGAGGTTTGTTCTCACGGCCAAGGTGGACTGCCACCACATGAAATCGGGGGCAGCAGGACATACACTGTAGGACCGAACTTGTTAGTACTTAGGTTTGGCCTTTGTGGCGTATCACACTGCACCCCAAGCTGAATCACATCTCCCTGCTTTCACATGAAGTGTAGGTTAAGCTTCTGGGAAGGAAGAACTGAGAGAGAAAGTAGGATGAGTCTGAGTCTCTGAACCTATCCTCCTGGTATTTCGTATTTGTTACTGATTGGTAACAGTCACAGCAACTCTTTCCTGCATGCAGCTCATTCTAGTCACTGATTTAACTGGGGTGTGGTTATGCTATGTGTCTGCTTTTCCACACACAAGGCTTTGAAGACATCATGCCCTGGTGGGCACCCTACCCAGTCCCAGCACCTGGCACATCAGTGTTCAAGCACAGCTACCTGCTGCAGAGATGGGGCCCAGAAAACTACACTAAAAAAAGAAAATCTCCACTGGTAATTGTGTTGTAATATAATCAGGGCTGAGATTCACTTACCTACTACCTAATAGGTGGTCAGTTTATTTTTCTTAGACAATTTAGTTAATGAGGATTGAATGTGCAGTGACCATGGCAATGTGCCATTCAGATCTCCTGCTGGCGGGAGGATACTTACCTGACAGCTCCAGCTGTGGCCCCTTCGGACCCAGCACTACATCTGCACAAGGTCACACACTCCCTGTGGGCTGCTTCAGCCAATGACAGAAAACAGTGGGAGTTCCACTGCCATGAGATGCAGGACTCCTCTGATGGGCAACGTTGACCTGAGGACACTCTATCTTCCTGTTATAGGCTGAATTGTGCCCCCCAAAATTCATATGTTGATGTCATAACCCCCAGTACCTCCATCTGTGACTATATTCAAAGATAGTCTTTAAAGAGGTAATTAAGTTAAAATGAGGTCATTATGGCGGGCCCTAATTCAATACGACCGGTGTCCTCACCAAAGGAGGCAATTAGGAGACAGGCCCATACAGAAGGAAGGTAATATGCAGATACAGGGAGTAGACAGCCACCTACAAGCCAAGGAGAAAGGCCTCAAAATAAGACCAATCTTGCCAACATCTTGATCTTAGACTTTGAGTCTCTGGAACTGTGAGAAAATTTCTATTTCTTACACCACCTAGTCCATGGTCCTTTGTTACGGTAGGTCTACCTCTTATCTCATTCCTTTCCCTGGCATAAACTACCTACTAGATAATGCTTCTCTACCTCTTAAGATCTATTCTATATGAAACTTTGGCTCAATTCCTATTCCAGACTTTGTAAGACATAAAACATTCTTGCCGAGGTTTCTGCAATTCCGGGGTAGGGTCTTATATGAGGGCTGTCCAGAAAAAATCCAGCCATAAATGCCTCTATTTTTTCATATTACATGGCTTGGTACTTTCCAGACAGCCCCTGTATACTCATAGTAGTTATTCTGGGGTGGCTCAGCATCTATTCACCCTATTTCTATTGACAGTAGTTTTGGTCTTTCCTTCCCTCCCCCATTATTAATCCATGTAGTTGAATGAGACCCATCTCTGAAATTCAGGGTTGCAGCACATCCCACATCCGAGAGCAGCAACGCATTCCATCTTCCTGGCCATCACCTTTGGCTCTGCGATGAGCATGAGACTCCGAGTCCACCATATTCAATTAGCCTTTCATTGAAACTTGGCAAGGAGACACTTGTTCTCTCCTGAGAAGGTGTGACCTCTAAAAAGGTATTAAAAGTATCCAAGGGATTGCAGGACCATGTGAGCTAGTTTGGAGAGAGGGAGGAAACTGGGCTAAAACATAGCCATTTTTTTGCTACCTTCGTTATATTTGGGAAAAGGGAGTTCATGTCCCACTGTTAGATTGACAGATGTCAAGGTTACTGCCAAAGGAAAGAAGACACTGAAAGGGAACTGGGGAGGATGAATAAAAAACTGAATTTAATTATTTAAGAAAGTGGAGGAAATCCAGTAACTTGATCTATAAAAGTAAGTGATGGGCCCAGCCAATGGCAAGACAACCTGGTGTCTTTGTAGTCAAGAAGGTTTATAAATATTAACCAATGTCCTATATATTTCAAGTCACTTTTAATGCATAGAATGTTTAAGTTGGGAGGGCTCTTCTAACAAGCCAAGGTTTGGAAATACTCAGATTTCATTATTAAAAAGTAAATTTCATATTCAATGGGAGTTGACCTGTAATTTTCATTTATCTTGCTTATCAAACCTCCCACGCCATGGGGAATCCCCAGCTATATAAAGAGATCATGAAAACTCAGGACAGAATTAATCATTCAGTCTTATGATCTCTCATGGTGCTTTGCACATTCTAATCATGATAGTCCTTTGCTCAGTCTATGTTATTAGGTTTATGGATCTATCTTCCCCACTAGACTTCAAACTCCTTCAAAATACCTTGCTTATATTGTGTTTCCCCAACATTGTGTGGCACAAAAATAAGCTAAACCGACTTCTGTTTGGAATCTCAGTTCTTTCACTGGCTGACTAGATATCCTTAAACTAATTATTTTAACCTTTATGAAAGCTCTCAACCCATGCTTTGTGCAGAATATATGTTCTTTCCTCTGAATGAATGAAGCTGAGGAAAAAACTGATGATTTTCCAACAAATTATTAAGGATAGGTATGACAAGAATTTGTGACTTTTGGACATTTGGCCGAAGAATCTTATTTTCCAATCTCTCTTCAGTCAAGAGGCCATTAATTGAACTCATCTCCCAGATCCAGCCTTTTCATGTTTGACAGGAGAGCTGTATCCCACGGCAACTCCTAGCCATGGTAGATGCTATACAAAAGGAACCCATGCACAGCTGATTAAATATTTGAGCAATTCATTTTATAATGTGACTTCACTAAGTGCCCTACCTATTGCACCAAACCCATTGACAATTAGAGGGCTCAGAAATTGCCTCAGAATGCAAAGGCACATCCTTCACTGCTTAAAATAGAAAAATCACTAACACTCTCCTGAAGGACGTAAATAGAATATTGGGACATATGCCATTTTTAATGACTCAGCCAGAAACAAGTCCATGTCAATGAAACTCCTCTGAGGTTTCCCAAATGTTACATGACAAGCACTTGTAAAACTCGTGTTCTGGTGGTAAATCCCAATGAGTGTAGCTGAGGTTGGGGTTTTCATTCATGTTAAGCTCCTGGAGACGAATCACTTCCTTTTAGTCGTCCATGGCTGCCTGTCTTCCTCTGACATCAATGAATTAAGCAGACTTCCTTTTAAACATATTTTTAAAAAGAATCTAGTGAGTGAGAATTTTCCACTCATGTGGATCATATTGAGTCATGACCAGAATTTTATTTTTTTAGTAACTGGAATGGAATAGCATAGAATAGAAAATGTCAGTGTCCAACACATGTAGTAAGAGTGATGGAGGTTCCACACAACATTTGTTTTAGTTTCACACATAAAATGTATTATGATATAAGTGTATTACTTATTGTGAGTCATGATAAAGAAAACAGAAAACCATGATAAAAAATAATACAAGGTTTGAGGATGCTTCAGTTTTTAAGGTGCTTTTAGCAAATGTTTGTCTTCCTCTATTGCCACAAATATTTCAATGAAAATTAAATTCGGTCACAGCTCATTTGTTAGTAATACCTATATTTGATGGAGACCTACTATATTCCTGACAGTGTAGAAGAGGCTTCACATAACTTACTTCCAAAGTAAGCTTTAATATCCCTATTTTAGCTTTAATCTAATGTTCAAAACTGTTAATTGATATGTCCAATAGCATACCACTTGCAAATATCTCCCTCTAGGCCCTACCTCCTTTTCCTTATGCATAGCATTTTAATGGAAAAAAATTAAGCACAAAATTTTAATGAAAGAATAATTAAGACACTCTTACAGTCTGTTGGTTTGGAATCGAAAGAGCTATAAACCCTTTGGACCAGGTTGTTTGGGAAATTGCCCTGTACACAAAGACAACTGGATGCATTGGGAGAAGGCTGGGAAAAATAGAGGCAAAAGAATAGATGCACAACTGCCTAAAAACTGACTCAAATGATCTAAGGAAGATAGAAATAGGAGACATAAAAAGAGAGAGAGAGAGACAGAGACAGACAGAGACAGACAGACAGACATTCTGCATCAACTCTGAAACCAGAGAAAGGCACCCCCTACATTGTATGCTTAGAGGAATTTCTGTCACATAAAATCACCCAGGGTCAACTCAAAGCTCTATTTACTGAGAAAGTAGCACTATGTCATAGAAAATCCTAGCAGTATCTCCGTTGCTAGTTCATACATTCCTTAATTTAGAGGGTTGATAAACTGCCATTGCTAGCTCTGATTTCCTCTCTTGCTCCATACCAACACATGCAAAGAGGTCCCAGGGTGGGTGAGCCCATCCTGGGCTTGCTTGCTCTTAGAATGTTTCCTTGTTCTCTTTCCCTTCCTTAGCTTTATATCATTGGGGAGTAGGGTCATAGGCAGCAGAGTAGGGGGACAGCAAAGGTAGCTGACTTCTGCAAGATGTGTTTCCCAGGCTTCCACATCATGTGGCTGCTACCAATGGGAGGTACCGGTGGAAGAAGATTGGCGGATAGAAAGAAGAAGAAGCAGAAGTATTTCTTCACCTCCCTGTCACTCAGGGGGCATCTCCAGCAGCAGCTGTATGTCCTCTGTGGCGCCAGCTCCTATTGAACAGGCCCACCATAGTTCTTATTTCTCCTGTTTGTCCCTCATCTAGAGGTCATAGTGTTTGCCTGCTGTTGCTAATCTTTGAGTTGCCTCATCATGCTCTACTGGCGCCTTGCTTTTCCAACACCTGTGTAATTTGTTCCCTGAGTTAAAGTCCCTTGGTTTTAAATTCTCAGGGCCAGTTGCTATTTTCCTGTTTGGATTCTGACTGATACAGTGCAGTGGGTGGAGCACTGGCCCAGAGCCATGTTCAAAATTCTAGTTAGGTGTAGCTGGAACATATTGCTACATGTTTACCTGATATAAATAACTACAGGGCTTACCTGATATAAATAACTAGAGACGGGAGTGGGTAAACAATCAATAAAGTGTTTGAGAAACTATTAGCAGGCGGGATCCATGGAGAATACAGGCTCTGGATCTTGGATGACCTATTTCTCTAAGCAGCATTGTAAGTGTTCTCCAGGTCCAGTTCTGTGCAGTGGCTCGTCACTGCCTGGAGCACAGGGCTAGTTGGACCTTGCTAAGGATGGGGCAGGAAGGGAGGAAGCACTCCACCATCACCTCCACTGTCCCGTATCTAATTCCTATCCAGGGCCTGTAGGCCAAATAAAGGTCTTGCCTGGTTGTAAGAAGGACAAGGACCCCAGACACCCCAAGGATTCCAGCCAAAGGGTACTTACTCTTCACCTGGCCTAGGCAGTTCGTTTGTTTCTTGCGATTTTATAACAAATGAAATACATCCTGAAATAAAATTCATAGCTAATAAAACCTACCTATGCTTATAACTTAAAAGAGAAATACCACAAGTATAATATAATAAAGAAATAAAATAAATGTAATAATGATAAAATTTATTTTAGCATGTAAATATAAGGTTCGATTTCACTAAAAGACAATGAATTGGTCAGATGGTTGTACCTGTGCATAATAAATAAGTTGGGCTTTAAGAGAAGGAAGCAGATAAGATACCACTCAATATTCAAGAGTTAAAGCAAAGTAAAAGAGCTGTAAAGGACACTGAAGTAGGAATCGTGATAAGGTATGTAATAGCAGACCAGAATTATTTATCTGTGATAAGCAAAAGCGGGAAGTAACTGTAATTGAAGTAGGGATAACATGCCAAGATAAACTACATACTGACATAGTGGAGAAACTTAGGAAGTGTGACATAGTCTCATTAATGAGCTGGGACTTTTTTATAAGTGTAGTATCGGTTATTGCCTTTGCTATGGGATGAAATGAGAAGTGACAGAGTTTCACGGAAAATACACTTCCTATCTTGAAATCCTGCCATGTATGGAGTTTTCTTTTAAATTCCATCTCTAGTACATTAAAAAGACTTGGGGGACCATATACTCATTAGATGGTCACTTATTTATAATTATTTAGAACAATGATGAGAAATCTAATATTGAAATTATACATTTATTTTAGGATTGCCTGTTTTGGTTTTTGGTTTTTTCCTTCTTACTCTAATAATGACCCTCCTGAGTCACTGCTGTTTTTTCAGTCCATCTTTTATTCTCTACTCTGTGAAAGGCTGTGCTTAGCACTGAGAGGTAAATATAAAAGGGATCAAGACATGGCCCCTTGAGAAACTCATAATTTAAGTTTGCAAAAGGAAGTATGCTATATATTGCCCTGGCTGCTGCTTTTGGTCAGCAACTTGATGTTAGATTATTTAATTAATCTCATTGCAGATAACTTTATAATAGAGATTCAACTGATCCCCTACTAATATCATAGTAATTGTGTGAGATATGAGGATTTGGAGAAAGATGCAAGCAACTTACTTAAAAAATAGGGGCTTACATGATTTCCTTCTACATAAACTCTACTGCCTTGGAATCTGAGTCTTGCTGGGAAAGTATAACCTGTTGCCTTTTAAGTGACTCAATTTTATCTTGAGGCCAATTGGGAGATCTGTCACTTTTTAGAGTGTGTAGTAAGCATTTTCTTCTAGTGATTCCCTGGTGAACTTCTTTTATAATGCACATGGGATGTGCCCTTCTCAGAGAAAACTACAAGCTTGTATGTAATAAGAAAAAAAATGATGGCTTTAATTAGTTCTTTGACATCAATGCAACAATCCTATTTTCCTTTATGAACTCTTCAACACTGCTTTCATGATTTAAGTGCCCTAATAAATTTGTCCCCACCAAAGGAAGACAAGCAAACCATGCATAAGTCCTTAGGAAGATTGGTATGGAATCCTCTTCTGAACTAGTCAACATTCTTGGTTGCAAGCAATTGAAACCAATTCTAGTCATTTAATAGACTGACCAGATGTCCCATTTTAAATGACACAGAAAACATGGTACTGTCCCATTTCAAATGGTACATATAGTCAGCCTACTGACACCTTGAATTTAGCCCATTGAGACTAGGCTGACCATACGTACCATTTGAAATGGGCCAGTACCATGTTTTCTGACCTGTTTAAAATGGTACATCTGGTCAGCCTATTAAGCAGAAAAGGAACTTATTGACAGATTATCTACTTTACTTTTTCGTTGCTTTTGGTTTTAAGCTTCCAAGTTGATATACATAGCCATTTTTCTTTCATCACAAAGAATGTTATTTGGTTATTAAAGTTATTCACCCAGTTGTGGCCAAGTAAGCTTGTTTTTATGTACTAAGGGTGGGTGTTGGAGCACTAACATCTGTTGTTTTTGTCTCACATCCCTGCGCTCTATTCTGGGACAGCATCCGCATCCTGAGAGGAATCGCTCCTCCTCTTGGCACCACTGCCGACAGTTGTACCCTTGGTCATGGTGATTGACCCAGGCAGGTCATGTTACTAACCCAGGCCAGTCAAAGGCTTCCCGGGGGATTGTGTTGCTCTTCTTTCCTCTGGGGTCATTCGGTTAGTTGGATATACTCTGGAAGTGTTGGCAGATATGGCCTCTACCTGACTTCCTCCACACTTTAAGGAAGAAGCCTGATCACAGTAGAAAAGGAGGAGATAGAGAGAGCGACAGAGAGAACCACAGACTGTGGTTGCTGTGGCCAACAATCTTCTGAGGATGCAGATTCCTGCCCTGCTTGACAGGACCCTTGTGCTGTCTCCTTGCCAGTGTAAGGCGACACTTACCCATATCCTGTACCCAAACGTAGACAGTAATAATAAGAACAATGACACTGAATACTCACTGAGCTTGTATGATATATTAAGCTATGCTAAACCCTTTACCCCCAGTGTCACATTTTGTTCTCATATCCACTCCAGAATTTTCATAGGCTCAATCCCTCCTCCTACTTTATAGTTGAGGAAACAGGCACAGAGAGGTTAAGAGGTCTTTGTGTCCAAGGTCACAAAGTTAGTATGAGGTAGAGCTGGGATTCAAATCGAGGAAGTCAGATTCCTGAGCTCTGGCCAGGTTTCGAGGTTTGCAATGCCACAGAGATGCAGACACAGGAATTAATGCCTCCTTCTTGAAGCCCACCTGCATTACACAGGTTACACTGAATTCCCTGTGTCACAGCTTTCTTTATGCTTATACCCACTTCACCAAGCAGGTGACATGAGAGGCAGTACAGAGCTGTGGTTAAGAGTCTGGGTTCAAATTCTTGCTTGGTCTTCGATAAGCAGTGTGACCTCAACCTCGGTTTACTCACTTGTAAAGTAGGAATAAAAAGAGTACCTAGCTTCTGATGTTGTTGAAGTATTAAATATGTTAATAGATGTGAAGTATTAAGAGTAGGCCCTGTCATGTGAAAAATAGCTACGTAAGTGTTACTTCTTATCATCCTGATGTTCTCCAAGTGTTTTTCATGTCCACGTTGCCTCCCTAGGTAGAGTTTAAGCTCTTCGAATGTTGGTTTCCAGATACTCCCACACCCGCATCCTCTAAAGGGGCTGTAGTAGGGATCACACAGTCGGAACTTGTGGGTTAAACCCTTGTGGGTGAGGCCTGCCATGCTTTGACTCAGTGTCCCCTCTCATAGCATTATTAAAGATGCAGACGGCAAAAGCGCTCACGCAGTTGGAACGGTGCAGCACACTTTCTGGGAAGCTTCCCACTCCTGACTCAGCATTCGGAAACCTGACGTCCTTCCCAGCAACTGCTCCAGCAGTGGGAAAGGGAGGCGGCCGGAGAGGAAATGTGGGCTCTGAGAAAACAATCGTCTCTGAAAATATCACTGGCAGAATGAGGCACGTCACGTCCAGCTGACATTTCCACTTTATTGAAGAGATGCAAACAAATGATTGGGTAAGGGTTTCTGCCTTTATTGAATCAGTGTTAATTGCCCTCGGGGCTTTACCTAGTGAAATCACAAAGATCACAGGGCTTAAGCCACTAGAGTCATTGTTGAGATGAACAGCTTCATCATTTGCCAGCTGGTGGCATCCATTAGCAGGTAATTTCCCTCTGCAAGGCGCTGTGCATGATGTCATAAGGTCAATTTCAGATTTTTAAAAAAGAGAAAGAGCCAAGTGTTGGAGGTGGGCAGAATTGAGTTCAGAAGCTTCATCGGCCACCCATAGCTGTGTGACCTTCCGGAGTCTTCTATGTAAAATGGACATAAGTCACACCTTCTTTTTCTGGATTGTGATTAGAATTTAAGATACTATATAGAAAGCACTGAAATTGTTAAGCTACAAATACTGAGTGCTCAAAAAAATAACTCTTATGAAAGATAGGATGCAAAAAGATGACAGAAGAAATAGCAGGGTTGAAGGTTACTAGTTTAGCATTCAACAATATTTCCTAATCAAGCATATTTGGGCCAGGCTACCTCCAATTTAAGAATTCAGAAACACACTTAAGAAATGGAGTTTGCCTGTCAAAATGCACATAACATTTAAATGGATGTTCAATTGGCTTCATTACTGGTAATATTTTCTGTTCATGTTTGTATTTTAACTGATGCCTACTAAATACAGGGACTTCTAATGTAAAAAAACCAGAAGCTTTAAAACAGGGATAAAATGTGTCACAAGACAGTATCTTCTTACCCTGGGCCCATGCAAACATTTCTAATCAATTACAGTTTTCTTTTTTTGTTTTTCTTGTTGAACATGGATGTGGCTTCTCAATGTGTTGCTCCAGAGAGCCTTAGTAGTGATCATTTGGTATTTGAGATAAATCTTATCCTGGCTTAAATTTAAATAATTCCAGAAATAACAGAAGCCAATGGGATAGGTAATTTAGGCATCTGGGCCCTCTGGGCCCCTCAGATTGTATCACAAGTAGCTGCCTGCAATGTCTGACTAAGGTGGACAAAATAAACATCCATCTACCTTGAGATGCTTTGCAATTTTTCTGCTTATAATATATTTTGGTATAATATTGTTTTTCTTATGTAGAACTACTGGCACAGATTTGAATCACTGCAACCTATTTCCTTTCAGAACTCACTGTCTGTAATACACAGGGTTATCACAGATATGACAATGCAGAAGGCACAGAGTCAGTCTGTGGAGGTGACAAGTGGATGCTAGTCCCTTCCTCTCATCCAGAGGAGGAGACAGGGTGGAACCTGCAGACCAGGGACCACTTGCCTGCAGTGAGACACACAAGGCTGTCCTTGAAGCCGGAACTGCTGGTGTGGAGGTGGGCTGGTGTAGATTTTAGTGATGACTTACAGGCCAAAACATTTCTCATTATCCAAAATTTAAATGTTTGGGCTGGAAAAAAAAATAGGTGCAGCAGATCATGCCACCCCTTGGGCGCTCCTTGAACATTAGTGCTCTAGCTTCCCTGGGGATAGGGATGGGCGCCAGCAGGGAGACTTGCAGGTCAGAATGCCCACAGATTTGCAAACCCCAGAAGCAGCTGTGGGAGTGAGTAGGAGACTGAGGGATGGAAGCTGCACATAGTTCTCACCACTGTCACTGCCAGCTGCCGCCTTGGTAACAACCGTGCGTTTCTGGCCCGAATGAGGCAGTATCTTCCTAACCGGTCTCTTTGCTTCCATCCCCCTTGCCGTCTGGTCTATTCTCAACACCAGCAGCAAGAGGGCGTCTTTCAAACGCAAGTCACGTCGGGCCACTCCTTGGCTCAAAACCCTTCAGTGGCTCCCATTTCAGCACAGAAGCCTAATTCCTGGACAGGCTCTCCCAGGCCCTGCGCAGTCAAGCCCCCTTCACCTCTCCAGTCTCCCTCTGCCACGGCGCTCCTCCTGGCTCACTGCACTCCTGCCACCTGGGAGCCTTCACTGTTCCTCCCACACGCAGGTGCGGCTCCACGAAG
The DNA here is from genome assembly GCA_004026885.1 of Lyroderma lyra. Lineage (NCBI taxonomy): Eukaryota > Metazoa > Chordata > Mammalia > Chiroptera > Megadermatidae > Lyroderma > Lyroderma lyra. Next base: position 9,531 of record PVJL010012484.1, on the reverse strand, counting down.
GGCCTCTGCTCACGATGTCCTCTGCCTGGGATGCTCTCCACCCAGATGTTCGCTTTGCGGGTTCTCACTCCCTTTCGAATCTCCTGTGAGGCCTTCCTTGACTTCCGTCTGTGTTGCAGTTCCCCCACACCACTGGGCACTCTGAATTCCGCCTCCTCTGGTTTACTTTTCTCCTGCTGTATGTATCCTTCTAACATACCACATAGTTTGTTGAGTTACTATGTTTATTGTTTGCCTGACCTCCCGCCCCCGCCCTTGCTAAAAGGTAAGTTCCATAAGGATGGGGTTGTTTGGCTGTTTTGTTCACTGGTATTTCCCAAGGTTTAGAACACAGTCTGGCACATAATAGGGTTTCAAAAAATATTTTCTGAATTAGTGTATGAAGGAAGGAGGAAGGAATAAGTGGGGTTCTGGGTTCAGAACTTCATCTTTAAAATTATCTTTGGTGTTAGGCTTCTGCAAAAGATCCCATTAAAAAAAAAAAAAAGATTCGGTAGCTAAGAAGCCCATTCAGAAACTACCAGTCTGGTCCAATCCGCCCTTTATACAGACAGGGGAGCCGTAGGCCCCGAGGTGTCATGCATCCGGTTAGAGCAGAACCAGAAGGTCACCCACCTCTCCTGATTGACAGCTTTCCTCACTCTGTTTCACAGTCATGATTCCCACCTAAATGCCTTCCATACTCCTGCCTTAAATCTTTCCCCCTGCTTTTAGAGAAAGCTTTTCTCAGTCGACTCAAGAGTTTCACTGCTAGGAAATAGGAACGGGAGCTACGAGAGAAGCCCCTCTCCCATTTATTAAAGCTCTGATGACCGCAAGTGACAGGTTTGTAGGTATGTGATGAGCTGGTTTTCTAGTTCTAGCTCAACCACCCGCAGTGTGATTAGGTTTATTGATGCTGTCTTACTAATAATTATCTTTTCTGTTTTTTCTTTCTTTCTGACAACGCCCAGTTCCTAGAAATTTTGCAGGCGTTTCTCATATATGCAGAGGTGAATGAAATGGTAAACATCACCATCTGTGCTGTATTTTCCTTCCCAGAAGTTTATTTCCCCTCTTCTTTTCTCTTTTATAACATGTTACAGGGAAAGCAGTTGGCCAATCATCTAGCCACAGAGTGGACTTTGTTCTGTTTTCCAACTTTAGATTTCAAAAAAAGAGAAGGAAAACTCCACAAAAGAGTAGATATCATTTATTTCAGTGAGATTTTGGTGTTTAGGAATGAACCATCCGACTGAGAGGAACGGCATTAGAATGCTGATCACACAGCTCATTAGTAGTGACCCTCCTCCTTAGGTAGATTTTACAGAATAAGGCCCTTTCGGTTGTCTTAGCAGGAGATCCATAATTATATTGGTTTCTATGTCTGTCCTCATGTTGGGTATTTTTTAAATTGTCAATTTAATGTTTTATTTTATGATTAAGTCCCTTAATTCATGTTTAAGCCTATTTACAAAAAGAGAGGACAAAGTTTTCTTTTACTTCAGTACTACATGGATCCCAGAATACTGTTTGAAATGATCTGAACTCTATTTTTCATCTTTAATTACTGAAGTTTTAACATTTTTATTTTATTTTTAATTGGGGTTACAAACATGTAACATTACATTGTTGCTTTACAGTTTTGAATTTAATTTAACCTTGAAACAAAGACTGCTGAAACTATCTTTTTTTCTTTTTCTTTTTTTTTTCCTTTGGTTAGTGCCCTGAGCGGGGATTGAGCCTAGGCCGTGGCGGTGAGATTGCCCAGGCCTCACCACTACACCACCAGGGAGCTCCCTGAAACTATCTTATGTTGTATATTTTCTATTTATTTAATGTTTTCTATAGCTGGGTTATTTATATTTTATTTTTACCTTGATGATTTTAAATATATTATAGTTTCCACCTAGGGTCTCAAATTAATTGAATTAATCAGTATATATCTGTAGTCTAGGACAATAAGTATCTAACAATGTTTGAATTTCATAGCATAATTTTGTTTGTGGTTTGAAGTTGAGAACACTTCTTAATTATAGCCTTTGATTTGACTTTAGACCATAGTTTTAATTTCCCTTCTATAAATCTATTTCTGGCCTAGTAGTTTTACTAAGATTGTTCTGTTCCTGAGAAAACCCTGAAGAAAGGATAGCTCATTAAGGAGGGCAAGTAAAGTTAAGTAGAAAGAGAGAGAAATGGAAGTGTAGGTTTCAGAAGTTCACAAAGACTTTGAGAGATCTTAATTAGGCTTTTGTTTTTGAGGCCCAGGCATACCAATTAAAGAGGGAAATACTGGCGACTTGATTTTTGTCAGAAGTTCCCCACAACAACCATCGTTACTCTAAGTCAACATGTTTTACTTTTACCAAGGAAAATGTAGAAGTCTTAAGAATATGGCTTTATATAGGAAACAAAAGACTCTGATACAGAAAAACTCATGAAAAAAGAGAGGCCACTGTAGTTAGTCAACATTGTGTGCTTGTCGACAGTGTATTGGTACCACAACCACACCTAGGCTAAGAAGGGGCCATATGATCAACAGCTCAGCTATCACTGGCCTCAGAAAAAGACCAAACAAAGTGACCTTCTTTTATAAATCTACAACACAAGGAATGTCCGCATAAAGGTTTTGTAGGGGATCTGAGACAAAGTTGGATCAATAGCTTTTTCACAAATTGGACAATGATCTAGAGGACTTCCAACTATTGGTCCTCAGGGCTATCTTGGATTATAAACTTATCAAGCCTATCTCTTCCTTATGGGCCACTTTCCTATTCATTTAACCAAAAAATACAATCTAGAATAAAATAAAAACACCTGAGTCAAGAATTTGTATATGTGGAAAAGCAATGCAAACAATGGGAGGACAAGAAGGTTCATGGTGAAATATTTATCAAATGATATACTTTCAAAACAAAAGGTATAATGACTTTATGCGAAGACCTAAGTCTAATTATTAACCAAATACTGTATCTCCAAACCAATTTAGAGGCACAGACATGTTGAAGTTCTATGCAGAAGCTGGGTTACTCATCTGACTCTCTTGACTGTCACTCAGAGGCATGTTTATTGAAATGCGAACATCTCTCACTGGCCAATTTCAGAAGTGAGGGTTGACACTGATCGGGTTGGCCTGCAAAAGCATGTTCACTTGGAGTGAGTTGTTGATCAGTTAAAATGTTTAATACCAGCTTTGGTGTCTTCTTGTTACCATGTAACCATAGTCTTTTCCTAAATTAACGGGAACTCTTCTTTTTTTTTTTTTTCTATGTTCAACCCTAACTGATACACCTACCTTAGTCTAGGTCTGAAGTGTCTAGGGTTTATTTCCCATTATGCCCCTTATTAACTTTGTGACATTCCTTGAAAAAGTCACTTAATTTTATTATACTAAACTTAAGGCTCCTAGTTTGTATGCTATGGCTAATGATACCTACCTCCAAGATTATTGTGAAGATTAAATGTTACAAAGATTGTGAGATCTCTGGAAATTATAAACATCCTGAAAATCTAAAACACACTTAAAATCCTCTCAAAATTTGATAATATAGGTCAAATCATGTGTGAATTCAAACATGCTACATAATCATATTTGTATGATCCTTTTCACTATATTATTACTATCATGCCCTTTTTTTCAAGACCCAACTAAAATGTTCTTTCCTTAAAGAAAATATCCTTGATTACCTGTCTTTATTGATTTTCCTCTTCTCTGGGTTTTGACATTTATCATCTATACCATACAAATTAGGCCTTATACTTATTATTCTTGATTTATTCACTGTAATTTCTGATTGTTGGTCTTATTTCCCCAAACTAATTTCGAGTTACTTAGGGCAAGAATCTTATCTTTATTAACATCAAGGAATATCAGAGCCAGAGAGCTCCAGAAGGAAACCACGTCAGTAAGTAGCAGCACACGTATTTGTTCACCAGTGTGAACCTATATAGACAAAGCTAATCAACCACAGAGCTCTTTCCCCCTTTTCCCCCTAGGCCAGACCTCAGCATTCTTCTCACCATAATACTGCTGGCAGCCACTATACATACAGTGTATTTTACTGCTCAGATTAAATCTACTTGCTATCCTGGATCTACTCCAACTCTCTTATTTTCAACCTGAGAAAAGCAAGGCCTAAAGAGAGAGTGACTTGCTCATGGAGTATGGAAGCAGAACTAGAATCCGTGTCTTTTATTCCTTGTTATTATTCTTTCTTCATGATCCCTAAACATGCTGCATTGTTAATATACCCAAGGTTGCCTGACACAGTTGCTGAGTTCATACGTGGCCCTCAGCTTTCTTAGGGCTGAGTTTACTCAGGAGTTCGGAAAGCAGAGCATGTCCACACCACCATTGACATTGTAGTGTAATATTGTTGGTGGATCAATCATTCATGATTTTGACTATCTGACATTTCAGTTCAAATGTGTAGTTTTCAACCTCTTTTTCTTCTATATGAGGCCCTTAAAGAATATCCCAAATCTGTTAAAAGTATATATGCACCCTCACTACTTGCCAAAATCTACACCATTCAAAATGGAAAGAGTGAATAATTACATAAAACCTCCCTAGTTAAATATGGCAATGAAAAGATACTTCAATCACATTTACAATAAAAATTAGATTTGAAAAGCATTAAATCTAAAATCATATTTGCATGGAATTAGTTTATTCTTCTCAAATTATGTAAGAGTGAGTTTGATGTATCTGAGCTAGTTGTTGTTCCTGGTTCTCTCTCCAGGCACTTAAGCAGGCACTTAACAAAACAGTAATGAAAGGCGATAGGTTTTTGTTGTGTTTTTTTTTTAACTTCAATGCAAATAGTACACATTGTTACTCTTTGGAGACCATTGTGTAAACTAGACGCTGATGTGGGAGAGAGGGGAGATCATTGTTCACAAGTAACCCAGACTAGCAAATCCTTTCAGAAAGATCCCTAATATCTATCAGTATATAACAATAATAGCTTTACTTACCATAGCAACCAAGTCATTCTCATTCCTTTTCACTTGCTATGTTATTTCTGGGAACACTGAGCCTTCTACAAACAAGTTCACTTCTTTAATCACAAGCCATTAAATTTAGGAATATTTTTCACATGCTGTCACAGTCCTTTCTTTCCTCATTTCCCTTTGTAAAAGAAAGTACAACCAATTCAAAAAGGCAACTTGACAATCTATGTATTTGGAGTCATAACAATGTTCATAGACTTTCATCCTGAAGTCTCATCACTTAGAATTTATTCTGAAAAAAAAAATCAAAAGAGAAAAAAGTAAATTGGAAAGAGTGAAGAAAGCTCAAAAATAGGGAAAGAGATACATTAATTATTACATACAAGGGCCATATGGAAAAAATCCAGCCATAAATGCCTCTATTTTTCATATTACATGGCTGGATACTTTCCAATCAGTCCTCATATGTACTGAATTCAAGGGTTATGATACCAAAGACTGACAGGAACATGAAACACTGTCAAATTATAATCATAAATAAAAATAGAAAAAAATTGGTATGTGTACATATACTATTCGTGGAACCATAGAAATATATGAACAAAGACTGGAAAGTTCAAAGTGGACAAAGACAAAAAATAATTGAGATCAGAGTGTCAGGAGAATGGTTTTGTTTTGGTGGTGATCATATTTCAAAATGTTCTTTAATAATACTAAAAATTAGTAGTTCACCAGGGCAGTTAGTGTTGCAGCATATGAAAGCAGCTGGAGCTCTGGTCTGGGAGTCAGGAAATGCCACTAAGTGGCAATATGACTGGAAAATCCTTTCATTCTCTGATCTCACTTTTTTCATCTATAACATGAGGATACTGAGCAACTTTTTTCTAAGTTGATTTAGTTTTGAATTCTATTATCTTTCATGGACTTCCTTCTTTATTTAAATTGATGTTTAAAGTGTTTAAAGATGGTAAATATTTGTCAAATTTCACGGCCTTGGTCCAGTAAAGAAGCTCACAGGCCTCAGTCTGAAGCTTAGAGAATGGGTTACATAAAATAAAAAGTAATATATATCTTAACTCAAAGTAGTCATTTTTTTTAACATAAAGCTTTAATATATCCACTTTTCAGAAAACTCCATATTTCCAACCTGCTGCTGATTACATAGTTAATCATGCACTAAAATATCTTTAACACAATTGCTCTGGGGCATTTGTAGCTGAGACTGACCTGGGGATCTGGGGAGATTTTGTGACATTTGGCTAAGTTATGCTGGCTGCAAGAAAACCTGTTATAACTTTTTAATGAACTGATAGTTAAAAAAAATTGAGGAAAGTCGTAGATTACTTTGCTCTTTAAAAATTTATACTTTTCAATTTGTAATTTTCAGTGGTTCTAAATGCAGCAAATGTAAATTGTTGAATTGTGTGTAAAAGGAAATTAGATTTTAAAGAAATAATCTTCTAGTCATGTTTAATCCATATTAAAGGTAGTATTTGAGGTGTAGAATGCATTACCTTTGTAAAACCAAATAACAAAGCTGTTGATTTGATTCTTAAATTTATGCTTAACAAATGCTTTTTAAACTGATATATTGCTGGTCTGTTATGTAGGGTTTTTCCTTGAATATGTTCACATATTTAAATCACATACAGGCAAGATTGTGCCATATAGTTTGTGGAAAAAATATGTATACCTATAGCCTGATGAGAAATATGACAACTTTTAAGGCAGTTTTCTGTAACCAACATGCCATTGCCACACACTCCCAGCTTCATTATTTAACTGCGGAGTTTTTTTTCTCTTTTCTCTTCTAATCTAAAATATTTTTGACACCTTCCACACTCAGGTAGCCGTACCGGCTATTTTGTGATGATAATCTTCACTGTAATCTGTAGGCAGCACACATCTTCAAAGTCATTGGGTTCTGGCATTAGATTGGTCTTCATGAGATGGTCTAATAGGAGATAGACCCACTTACAAAAACACTTGAGGGATCCACTAGAGGGCAGCAAAGTGCAATCCAAATTTAAATAGGCCCCCAGAAAGACTGATGTTATTACCAAAAAATTCATATTGCAAGTAAGATTTGGTAAATGTAAAAAGTTCATATTAGTTCAGTGATGTAAATAATTTATGTACAAATGTTTCTCTTGTTTTTGGAAGCAGCAGTCCAAGGTTGAAGAGTATAATGAGGACAGAATTGGTTCCTGTCACAGCTCTTTTACTAATTGTGATTTGGGACAATGTACAATATGCTTCTCTGGTCCCTTTCTATGATACATGGATTTGTACAAAATGATCTGAATTTTCTTTCAACTTTAAAATTACATGGTTTGTGACTTATGATTCTATTTCTGTCATTTAAAAATCATTTGTCATTTTAAAATCATGTTGATTAAGCTCTTATATTATTTGACCACCTATAACTTGATGTTAGTGAAGATCCGTTAGGAAATATCCACCATTTATCTCATTAAAAATTTAGGTCCCTGGGGGTTCCCTGGGGGTTCCCTGGTGGTGTAGTGGCTAGGCTTTGGTGCTCTCAGTGCTGCAGCTTGCGTTCAATTCCCAGCCAGGGAACTATTCCCCACCCCCATAAAAAAATTTAGGTCCCTGAAATGCGTTGATTTACCTTCTTAATAAAATGACACTTCTGCCCACAAATTATTATTTGTATGTAATTTAGTGACAATAGTAACTGCGATTTTTCTGGAATAAGATTTTACTAGTTAAGCTATCCAGGTGCACCCTGTTTATTTGAAAAGGAAGAAGAAAAAGGAAAAGAAAATCCCACAATTGTCTCATCTATAGCCAAGTTATTTTCACTCTTCACTTATTTTCCTTTTAAAGTACTACATATGCGAACTCAGTATTAGTTACTCAACCAAAATTCTAAAATCATAAAGGTTAATCATTTAAAAAATAATTGTTGGGTTGAAAGTCAACAAAATGGTACCTTAGAGTAGGCAGAAGAAAACACGGTAGATCTGAGCTACTGTTATGTCATCATTCATCTGGCCAACCACTTCCAGCCCTTGGATGAGGTAGATTTTGACTGTCAACGAATTCGGTTATTCTTCACATTTGTTCAGTGACTGTCATTGTAAATACCCATCACAATAACCCATTTTCAGTATATGCCTGTGTTGTGACTGAAACTGAAACTCTTTTCTAAATAGCATTTTTCATGAGTACCAATGGCTAAAACTGTCAACCGTTTTCTGAATTGAGACTGGTAATGTAGTCATATTTATCACCATGCTACATATTGAAATATTTTCAACCCTCATTTAGGACACATCTTCCTCCTCTATGCATAAGAAAAGAAGAAATACTCCTCGCTGGCAGTGAATGTGGTGAAGGAAAATCATCCTTCAAAACATAGAAAACCATTTTTATTATCAGAAGTCAGAGGTAGGGCCATGTTATAGGTACACTCTTGACTCCTTGCCCTGATACATTAGCTCACCTGGTGCCAATAAGGCTGGCACCCCTTTTTCTGTAGAGGTCAGTTAGCCTCCTCATCAGAGACTGACACCCAGCTCACCGCAATGCCTGAAGTCATTAGCATGAGATAATCAATTATTTATTTCAACCAGTTTGCTTTTTCACTAGAGGGTGAGGAATGTGAGGTGACCCTAACCTCAGAGTCCACAATTTCAGATAAATGCTGCATTCTCACACTGGGGAGATGAGCCCCTCAGTGACTGTGGTATCACTTACAGAGAACACCACACTTAATGCCTAGGTGCAGATCCTGACTCTACTCTTTATTCTGTCTCAATACCTACGCTATTCTGAAAAATGACATTGTGATGCCAACTTCTTAAGGGTGGTTTCAGGCATTACAAGTTAATACTTGTAAAACTATTATAATTAAGCATAGAATACTAAAATGGTTTAAATTTCTCCAGTGCTTTCCCAACAAGATGCAGCCAAGAATATCACCTTGGAGTTCTTACTAATAATAATTCACTGTTGATCTTGGAAAGTCACTTCACCTCTCTTGGCCTCATTTTCTTATCTAGAATCTTAATACTTGAAAAGCAGTCAATGCTCTAAGATGGTCTCAGTGGAAGTTGTGGAGTGAACAACTTCAAAATGAGAAGATTGCCAAGACACTCTCTAGTTTTAATACCTCATGTAATTCATTACCTCCCAACGAGACTGGGGGAAACAAATGAAATGCAATTGGTTATCTACCTTGGGAGACCCCACTGCAGAATACCATACGATTTGCTGAAAATAATTTTGAAGGTATCTACACAAAATGTCACATGCTTTACTGTAATAATCCAGTATCTCTGTCAATATTGGACTGAAACAAAGGCCTCGGTATTAGAATAAATACACGTTTTATTTTGTAAAAAGTTGTCAGCGTCTGAGGGTTCCCAGCGGGCAGACCGGTCCGTTCTCAGAGCAGCAGAAGGGAGCCCAGCAGCAGCTCGCCCTGGCCCAGCAGGCGGCCCCGCTCCAGGCCGCGGCCCTTGTTCTCGGCCTTGACGCGCACAGCCAGGCGGCGCACCTCGTCCTCCGAGAGCCCGTCGAAGCAGAAGTCCTGGTCGAAAACAGCCTTCCGGCTCCGTCGGACCACGGCGC
>PVJL010012483.1:0-36992 GCA_004026885.1 Lyroderma lyra | reverse complement strand
CCTTTCTCCCCTCCCTAACCCACTCGTCCCCAAATGAACATTAAACTATCGATTGTGTCCATGGGTTATTTGTTTGTTCAGTTATTTTTTTCTTTGCTTTCAGTTTTATATTCCGCATATGAGTGAAATCATGCAGTTCTTTGTTTTTTCTGTCTGGCTTATTTCACTTAGCATGATGATCTCCAGGTTCATCCATTTTCACTTCTTTTATTGTATTATTTATCTTTAGAATTTCCATGTCGTTTTTCCTTATGTTTTGAATTTCTTTGTTAAATTGTTTTCTTTTGTTCACAGATTTCCTTTCTGAGGTCATTCATCTCAGCTATGGTGTTCTGCTAGTACATTTTCATTTCTCTCAGAGCCTTTAGAATGGCTACTTTATATTCTTTTTCACTTAGTTAAGAAATTTCTAGGTCCATGAGATCATTTTCTGAAGATTTTTCATCTTTCTGAGCAGCGTTAAAACCTAAGGTACTCATATTGTCCACTGTGTACTTCTTTGGCATGAGTACTTTATATTCAGCAGAGCCCAGGAGCTCTTTCCTTCTCTGATTAGTACTTTTGTGGTGTCTTGCTGTAGGGAAGACACTAGGTGGCACTGGGGTGGCAAGTTTTGGGAGAGAGGGGAGGTGTTTAAGCCTTATCTCTGGTGTTGAGTCACATTTCAAGGCAGGACGTGTCTATGCGTGGTCCCTCTGCTTCCTGCAGTTGGTTGGGAAGGTTGTAGGAGTGGGGAAAGGCCAATAAAAGGAGAGCTCCACCTCCTGCCCTTTACTGGGAAAGCTGGGGGAGATGAGGGAGGCTGATGGGATGCATGCCAAGGCCGCTCTTGCTGTCTGAGATGAATGCTATCAAATCTGCCTTTCTTCCCAGGCATGCTCTAGCAACCCTTCTCCACAGCAGCCACTCAGAGCCAAGTCTGCAAGCGCGCACTGCATGAGGGTGCTAGGCATGAGCCACAGGTCCAAATCCATGGACCTGATATCATGAGCCCCACGAAGGTGGCTGGCACACCTCTGCTGTGGGATGGGAACTGTGGCCCTGTGGAGAAGGCCTGTGCGCACATGCTGTGGGCCACGAAAGCGCCAGGAGCTGAGGTGCTGTCTCTGGGGCCCCACCTTGGCCTATGACTGTTCAGAGTCCTTGCTCAGCCCTCTTGCGACTCAAGAGCTTCAGAGGCTGGCCCCTAAGCTCTGTCCCCAACACACTGCTCTAAGGCCCTGCTCCCCCAATTGTCTCCCACCGTTCTACCAATCCAGCTTTCACTCTTGTCACCTCTTGTCCTTCTCCCTCCTGTGCACTGTGCTGCTCACAGATTTCTTTCCAACTCCTAGTTTCTTTAGTCAGCAATGATGGGGACCTGTTGTGATCTGTCTCTGCTCTCTCCCCTCTCTCCTCGCTCTCTTTAACTTTCAGGTGTTTTCTTGTGATGCATAGATTTCTCATATGTCACTGTGTCACTGATGGTCCCTTTTCTTGGCTCCTAGACAGCCATTCAATTGTGTTTTCTGGGAGAGGCTTTAGGGACCTCTTCCCTGATAGCCATCTTGCCCTCTCTCTTTGAGTGGTGTTTAACAAAAAAGAAAAATGGTTTTTGGCACATGCACAAAAATGAGCTTTACCTAACTGATACAGGAGATAAGGTGATGGTATAGTGAGCTGATTAAGACTCTAAATTCAAAACTAGCTCTGTGGACTTGGGCAAGGTCCTTAACCTACCTAGGGATAAATGTTCTCATTTGTAAAATATGAAGAATGATAATATCTACCTTGAGATTATTGAGAAAATTGATTGAATATATATAACTTTGGAAGCACATAGTAAATGCTAGCTGTATGTGGTCACTGCTGTTAGCATTTCCCCCACTTTGTAAAACAAGGTTTCTGAAACTGGCTGTATGAAGTCCCTTCCTTCAGTTATACACATAGAAAGTCAGAGTTAGAGCTGAAATTAGACACTGGAATTCTTTAGGGGCAACTGTCAGCAGTTATTTACCCATTGTAGAAGGCTTTTCTGAGTGCCTACTATGCTCCACGCACACTGCTGAGTCTGAAACATGAACAAAAATGAAAAATTATGTGATAACAATGGTTGCTATTTGAATATATTTATTCCCCCATCCCCAGTTCTATTGCAGGGTTCTATGCCCAGTGGGTGATTAATCAGAGCTGTTGGCTAACCTTCCCTGACAGCACTCAGCCTCCCAGTGAGGAGAGGCATTTTCTGAAGAGGGTTTATTTGGGGAATCAATGATCCACAGAGAAGTAAGTCCCACACCCAGGGCCAGAGCTCTCTGGTCGACCTCGCAGCACCTCTGCCCTGCAGGGTGGCCGAGCCAGCTGGCTGAGATTTGGAGCTATGCCTCTGCTCGGCTTCCCCAAGCATCTGCTTCAGCAACTTGCTCTTGGTCTCATGATAAATTCATTACCAGAAAATGAAGCTGGTGTTTCCTAGTGACATAAAATATTGATGAAAGAAATAAGGACTGAGATAAATGATCAAATGCTCATTGCAGGTCCTGTTGGATTCATTTCGGCCGGGTCTGCATACATTTGTTCTTTTTTTTCCCTTCTGGGTTTGTTCGGGTGGGGTTTTGTCCTCCTAATAGGAAGCGTGTTGGAACGTGAATGAAGTGCTCCAACCCCAATGTCACACCAGAGCGGGAAAAATAGACATGTCTCCTGGTTACTGTCAAAACTATGAAACCCAATCCTGCCACTTAACAACCTTCTTGGCAGGTCCTTGGCACCCTCAGGATAGCATGCAAAAACACATCGCTCCCCTGCTCAGAAACTGCTAAAGGCTTCCAATGCTGTGGAATAAAATCTAAGCTCTTTAGGATGCCATTTATGGCCTTCTCTGATCATATTCTGGCCTGCCTTTTTAGTCTGCTCATCCTGTGTGACCCAGGACCCCTGCAAGTCACTGCATCTAGACCACTGGATTCTCTAAAGAGCAACAGCGTCTAAGTTGCTCTGCTACATTTCTTGCCTTAAAGTGCTTTCCCCCAGCTACTCTACTTATTGAAATCCTACCATGCACTCAGGGGCCAGCTCTAAGCCACTTCATTCACAAAAAGTCTTCTTTGATATTCTCCTACACAAAATCATTTCATGCAAATATAAAACAACAACCAAAAATATGCCCAGTGTTGGCAAAAGCATAGAGAAACAGGTAGTCTCTTTCACTGGCAGATATAGTGCAAGTGATCTATTTATAGAGGGGCTTCAGCTAGGTTTCCAAGACCTTAAGCAGGTCACAGCTTCTGAACCAGCAGTTCCATATCTAAGAATTCATTCTAAGGAAACAACCAGGAAGGTGTAAAAGGTAATTAGAGTATGAGGCTATTCATCCAAGTGTTCTTGAAAAGAGTGGAAAAGTTGAGGGAACCCTAAATGCCCACAAATGGGGAATTTGTTAAATAAATTGTGGCACATCTGTATGATAGAATGATATTCATCTACTTCAAAATTATGGTATATAAAAGTAGTTGATGATTTAGAAAATGTTCATAATGTTTTTTTAAGAGAAAGAGATAGGATATAAAACTGTATAAAGTACGAGTTGAGAAGGAAATGGTTAGGGTTAGGAAGGGGAAGAGGGAGAGAGAAAAACAGAGATAGAGATAGAGATAGATAGATAGATAGAGAGACTGTTTAAACCTAGGAAAAGCATTTGAAGAATATGTGTCAAAATGCTGGATTGTGAGACCACAAGTAATGTTTATACTATTTTCCTCTTACAATACAATCATCAGAATCCTCCTGATGTAAATAAATTGCCTTCCATCTTCTTTATCTTAAACTGGGCCTTCCTGGCTTTGCCCCATGGTAGAAGAGCACTCCACACAATAGTTCTCTTTAGATGTTAACTTTCTAAATCTATCCCCAGGCTTCTGCTCTTCAATTAAACTCACTCATTTGCCCTGATATTTCCTCCAAGGACCTTTTAAAAAATTTATTTTGTGATATTGGTGGCTCTTTTTCTAACTAGGTGACCAAACGTCCCATTTTAAACAGGAAAGAAAACCACGCACGGTACTGTCCCATTTCAAATGGTATGTATGGTCAGCCTGCTGACACCTTCAATTTAGCTCAGTGAGACTAGGCTGACCATATGTGCCATTTGAAACAGGACAATACCACTGTTCTCTGTCGCATTTTAAATGGGACATCTGGTCAGCCTACTTCTAATCTTTTCAATTCTAGGCTTACTTAGGTCATGCTCTTCATATGTAACATATGGCTTCAGTAAAGGTCTGACCAGTGCTATGTTCCCCAATGTCATTCTCACATATTTTTATGTCTGACCACATGAGCTTATTTTATTATTTTAATGTCTATAAAGGTGTGGTAGGCAATGTTTTCTAGCAGAGGTTTTCTCTGAGGCATATGCTTCTAAGATGCTCTGAAAGGCTGTGTTAGTCCAGGTTCTTCAGAGAAACAGAAGCAACAGAAAATATACAGACATGTACATTTTAGTCACACTCAGAATATATGAGGGTTTTCTAGAAAAAATTCAGCCATGAAGGCCTCTGTTTTTCATCGTACATGGCTGGATACTTTCCAGACAACCCCCTGTGTGTGTGTGTGTGTGTGTGTGTGTGTGTGTGTGTGTGTGTATAAATTATTATAAGAAGTTGGCTCATACAACTTGTGGGGGCTAAAAAGTCCCAACATTTGTGGTCAGCAAGCTGGAGACCTTAGAATAGTCAAGGTTTCAGTTTGCATCTGAAGGTCAGAAAAGACCCATGTTCTAGCTCAGCAGTCAGGCAGGAGGAATTCCCTCCTATCCTACTCATACTGTTCTATTCAGACCTTCAACTGGTTGGATGAGGCCCACTCATGTGACAGGGGATCCCCAACTTCACTCCATCTACTGACTCACATGTTTTTATCTTATCCCAGATGTCCTCACAGACAAACCCAGAGCAATGTTTGACAAAATGTCTGGGTAGTCTGTGTCTAGTCATGTTGACACATAAAATTAACTATTGCAGAGGTTTCAGGCCACTTTCTGATAGATGTGCTTTTGGCCACAGGTCATGTACACTTACCAATGTACACTTACCTTTCCTTCCTATGTCACCAGCTCCCTGCTATGTCTAGAAACTTGGATGAGAACAGTTGCTTTATAAGAGCTAGAATCACAGAATGTCAGTGGTGTGACCACAAGGAAAGTGAGGTCTACAGTCACACAGGGACTTGTCCAAGGCCACATGTTTTTATATGTGTGGGAGAGCCAGGAAAGACCCAGGACTTGAATGTCATTCTGCCCTGGTGTTTGTTCCTAAGGAAGGCAGGAGGTTGAGAGAAAACCCTGGTCCTCGTGCACCTTGACAAAGGAGCTCCCTGCTGTAGTACTTTACCTCACCATGTCCCTGCCTCCCCTCTCACACTGTTCACTCCTGACTGCAGACTGCATTTTCTGCTGATTTCCTGGCTCCATCAGTCCTCTGACATTTTGACACATCTCCTCCTACAAGTACAGCTCTAGTATTGTGTTAAGTTGTGTGGAACAAAATTAATGAGTTAATGTCTGTGAAAGCTTCATGAGAATGAAGAGTGTGGGTCTTCCACCACTGCCAGGAATGCTGCTGCTGCTTCTCTTTTTATTGTTAAATTTATTGGGGTGACAGTAGTTAGCAAAAATCCCATGGGTTCCAGGTGTACAATTCTACAGTGAGTGCACTGTCTATGTGTTGCATTGTGTGTTCACCACGCAGAGTCAGTTCTTTTCCCATCACCATATATTTGACTCCCTCTTCCTTGTCTCCCACCCCTTCTGCTCTTGCCCTCAGATAACTCCTAAACTATGGACTGTGTCCATGGGTTTTTGTTTCTTGGCTGTTTTCAGTTTTATATTCTGCATATGAGGGAAGTGATATGGTTCCTGATTTTTTTCTGTCTGGCTTATTTTGCTTAGTATGATGATCTCCAGGTCCATCCATTTTGTTGCAAATGGCAGTATTTCATCTTTTCTTACAGCTGAGTAATATTCCATTGTGTATATGTACCACAGCTTCTGTATCCAGTCATCTGTCGCAGGGCACTTTGTTTGTTTCCATGTTTTGGCCACTGTGAACAGCGCTGCAATGAACATTGGGGTACATAAGTCTTTGCGGACAAAGGATTTCAAGTTCTTTGGGTAGATCCCCAGAAGGGGGATTGCTGGGTCACATGGTAGTTCCATTCCCAATTTTCTGAGGAGCCTCCTCACTGTTCTCCATTGCAGTTGTATCAATTTAGGAATGCTTCTCCTTGTCCCTTGGGAAGACTTTGGCTTCTGGACAGAGATGGGGACTGAGGGCCCATGACCGGGCCTGAGGGTTGGACTGAAACTCGACGTTTTTCAGCTTGCTTTGAATTTTTCTGTTTGGTCTATTCTGATTCTTGTTGTTGAGTTGGTTCTTATCTTATTGATCCATTTGTTTTCATGATGCAGTCTGTCCTTTTGAACTCTGTGTCTAGCTTATCCATGATTTTAATATTTAGTAGCTTTGAAGGTCCATCCCTTGTTCATACTGTGATATTCTATTTATGATTGTTAGGCCTTTACATCTAAATAGACAAGATGTATTACAGACTGAGAAGTTGGAATTTGGGGCCAAGAACACAATGAAATCTCAGTGTTCTTAATGTCCACGTATACAAAAAATCCAGGTAACTAGAGATCAAGGATTTTTGGTTCCAGTTACTTGGAAAACACACATGTAGATTATGTGTACTGGGGCTTTTGGAGCTTTCTTTGTTGTTGTTTGTTTGGAGCTCTTTGCAGGCATTCTTTTTAGTGTTTTTTGCAGGTATTCGTTACCCCAGAGTGTTACATGCAGTACCTGCTTGTTCTGCCTCTTTCTCCCCATTGCTCCGCCTACCCCTGATTCTTTCAATTAGAGGCAGATGCACTCCCACAGCTTACAAAGCCCAGGCCTATTAAGGGAGCAGAGGACCCACACTTCCCCTAACATATTTACCTGTCCATATGGGAGGGATGATACTAAGGGCCCCCAGGAGGGACCGTAGATAGAAAGGCAGGATGAGGCAACAGAAGAGAGCATTTTGGAACTTTGGAGATGGCAAACCTGGAATCAAATCCTAATTCTTCAGGGTTTGGGGGTACTGCTTCCTAGCTGAAAGCCTGCCTGGTACCTGGAACACAGGTGTTTAGTAAAAGGTCCAATTCCAGCAGTGTCAAAAAGACTCTTAACGCTCATGAAGAACTGGAGGGCAACAGTGGTTAGCCCAGGAAAGGGAGTGGAGGTCAAGATGAGGACCAGGTCCCCAGAGCTGCAGCTCCGGGTGATCTAACCACACATCCACTCACCTCCTAGCTAGTGTTCTAGTCAGCCTAACATTGCTGAAGATCAAGACCTGTTTCTTCCCATGGACGAGATCCTGCCTCCACCCCGCAGTGGAGGGAAGACTGGGTGTGGTGAGCTGCCTGTGTGATGGCTCCCGCAGCTCTGCTCCCGGCCTTTGGTGCTGATGGCGGGAATCCTTAGAACCAGGGAGGCGAATCTCATTTTGAGTTACTCAAAGAATCTTTGCAGGGTTGAAACTAGAGAATTTGATGTAAAACCTCTGATGCTGCCTTTGAAAGAACACAACTGCTTTCAAAGGGAGGCAGTTCTATTTGAAAGATGTATTTGAACCACAGTCTTTAAAGGCTTGGGACAGTAAAAAATAGATGGTGGCCAAGCTTCTTCAGCCTGTT
Organism: Lyroderma lyra; assembly: GCA_004026885.1. Classification (NCBI taxonomy): domain Eukaryota; kingdom Metazoa; phylum Chordata; class Mammalia; order Chiroptera; family Megadermatidae; genus Lyroderma; species Lyroderma lyra. The sequence continues at coordinate 29,278 of PVJL010012483.1, read as the reverse complement.
CCTGCCCCAGGATGTTCTTAAAGAAAAAAATTCCCAAGCTGAAAACTGGGGGTTGTTCCTCTGCTCCTCGGGCAGCAGTCATGCCCCTGATCCTTTCCAGCTCTGCTCCCTCTCCTGCAGCCCACCTGGCTGGTTCTAGTCCTGGCCAAACCCAATGTGTACCTTAGCCTCAGAAGAATGCTGACCCTGACTGCACCAAACCTGAAACTGAGCTTGGGGATTGCAAAGCAGAGGGTGGTGAGAGGAAGATCCCCTGACTGGTCAGGCAAGAGATACAGGAAGGAAGAAGCAATACGAACAATTTCCTGAGGCTGGCCACAGAGAGGCCTGGGAAGGACAGAAGCAGCTGGGCTGCGGTGGGCACAGAGGCAGTACACGCACTTCCAGCCTTTGTCTCTATGCATAAAACAAGGAGGGAGTGCCAAGCGCAGGTGAGAGCTCCGTGTGGAGTATCTTCCATTCCCTAACAATGCAACGAAGGCATATTATGATGATCCCAGTTTACACACAGTTAAGTCACTCTCTTTTGGTCTTGGTCACACTGTTAAGTAAGGAGCCTGATCCTTGAGGCCAGGTGGCCAGGTACCCAAGCCCACTCTCTCTGCTGTTACAGTCCAAGGATCCATGAGTGTTTGCTATAAAAAACCAGATGATAAACATTTGAGGCCATGCATGGTGTGTCTCAAGAGTCTATGTAAGTGCTAGACGTTGCCTGTGTAGTGGGAAACCAGCCTTAGACAACACAACTGAGAGGGTGGGGTGGATTCTGTCACAGGCAGCTGTGCCCTGGTCAAGGTTAACCATGTGGCCCTCAGAGGTAGAGAGACCTCATGGCCTTTCCCCTTGCTTAATTAAGTGATCCAGGCTTCCAGTGTCTCTTCTGCAAACTGGAGATAACAACACTTCTCTGGGTACAGTTGTGAAAGAATCAAACGAAATCATATATGTGAAAGATTCACCTGGTGTCTGGCATGTAATTACCTGCCGATAGGTATGGCTTTTCCCCCCGCTGCAATGGAAGGACGGTCCCAATGGAGGGGATCACTAGTTGCAAAGCCTGGGGCAGGAAGAGTAACTAGCACTTAGGCAGCATTGTACATTGTGGAAAGGGTGCTCACAGTACCGTCACATCTGGGGTTCATCACAGCCTCCCGAAATAGACCTGCCAGGTCATCAGACTGCTCCTATTTCCAAGATGAGAGGACAGAGACACAGAAGGTAAGAGTCCCGCCCACGTTCACCAAGCTAGCGTTCTAGCCTGCATCCCACACCTGTCATAAACTCAAGGACCAGTTCATAGCTTCCTCTGTGTCTCAGTTTCTCTTTTGAAAAGGGACCTCCAAAAACTGGCTTCTCCTGCTAGGCGAAATGTTCTAGGAACCATCTGCATCCGTGTCCCAGTGGCCTTGTTGTGAGAGGCTGCATTCAGCTTCAGTGAATTTTTTTTGGAGACCCTTTCAACGTGTTTGCCCATTTCATGGTGGGTGATTTACATGAACAACACACGGCAGTAAAATTTTGTTTCCTGTCGGTGAAAAATGCACGCCCCAGCCTCCCTATTCACCCAATCTCACCTCCAGCTATTTTTTTTTTAGTTGTTTCTCCAGATGCAAAAAGTCCTCAAAGGGAAACTTTTTGCTGATGTGGAAGAGGTGAAACAATAAAATAGCAGAAGCACGAAAAGGCATCAAAACCCACAAGTTCAAAAACTGTTTTGGGCAGTGGAGAGAGCATCTCCATAGGTGTACTGCATCAAACAGAGAGCGCTTTGAAGGTGACTGAAGTTTACACATTTGAGAATAAATACACAATTTTTATAAATTCCATTTAGGGGTCCCCAGCCATGTATAGTATGGGGGATACTATATCCATTCCCCTCCTAAGGTGGGAAATACAATGAGTTAATGTTAACAAATATAATTTATTACTCATGAAAAGGCTGATGCACTGCCCTTTGTAGGACTCCCCACTTGCTAAAGTATTCTAAGTCCCAGCGTCCCTCTGAGCAGTCGGCCAGCTCTGCTCCTCCCTGGCCTGCTGTGTTTGCCTCTTCTCTGGCCCACCTCACTCTCGGCAGTTCGGAGGCTCAAGTGTACTGCTCCTGGCCCTTTGCATAAAGCCAAGAACCACACTGATGGTGATGGGAGTCAAAGTGACCATGATCCCTTCGCAGAGCACGCAGGGGTACTCAGCCCAGTGGTCTGACCCTTCCAGACACAGCGGGCCCAGGGCCGTCCCCTCGGCAACCCCACTGTGCGATGTGACAATTTGTGTCTTGACTCAGGGAAGCCCAGCTTGGGTCTGGGCAGACCGGAGTGCTTGGCCTTCAGGCAGCACACTCCTCCTGGGGCAGTTATGCTGCATTTATTGTCTTCGAGGATGGCGGCAGCTCAGTGAAACAATTGGATAATGGCTGAAAAATTTCCCAGTAAGCCAGTGGAGAAAAGTGGTTTAATTTACAAAATTTTTGCATTCATAGCAGAGTATGACTACGTGCAGCCATTCCCTGTCAGATCTTTGTGGTGCTGGTTTAGAAGTCCATTTCATGCACACAGTGAGCCTTTTTACACAAGTCTCTTAATCTTCTGGTACCTCAGTGTCCACAGATTTGGCATAAGAATAATGATGTTGAAGATGTTTTGAAAAATCAGTAAGTTAATGGATGAAAAACTATTCTGTAAACTGTAGTGTGTGGGATACATGTGAGTCTTGCATGTATCAATATATCAATATATCACTATGAGTATGTATCTACATATCTATTACTATATCTATGTCATCTATATCTATATCATCTGTCTATACTATATCTATAGGCTCTGAAAAAACTCCAGCCTTAAATGCCTCTGTTTTTCTGTTTTTTTCTTAAAAAAATTTTTTTCCTTTTTTTAATTAAATTTACTGGCATGACATTGGTCAGTAAATCTACACAGATTCCAGGTGTACAGTTCTTTATCATCTATGTTGCATTGTGTTCTCACCATCTACAGTCATCTCCTTCTCCACCATCATATATTTGAGTCCCCCTCCCTCCTTTCCCACTCACCTCCCCCCTTTCCCTCTGGCAGCCACTAAACTATTGTCTGGGTTCAAAAAAAATTGTTTTTTCTATTTTGATTGTTCATTTAGTCTGTTCTTCAGATTCCACATATAAGCGAGATCATATGGTATTTGTCTTTCTCAGTCTGACTAATTTCACTTAGCATGATATCTTCTAGTAACATCCATGTTGTTGCAAAAGGTAAGATTTTACTCTTCTTAATGGCTGAGAAATACTCCATTGTGTAAATGTCCCACAGCTTCTTTATCCAATCATTTATTGATGGGCATGTAGGTTGTTTCCATATGTTGGCTATTGTGAATAATGCTGCAATAAATGTAGGGGTGCATGTATTTTTTTGAATTACTGTTTTGGATTTCTTTGGATCAATACCCAGGAGTGGAATTGCTGGATCATACAGTGGTTCCATTTTTAATTTTGTGAGGAAGCTCCATACTGTTTTCCCTGTGGGTTGGATGAATTTGCAGCCTCTATTTTTCATATCACATGTCTGGATACCTGTCCTCGTATATGTGTGTACTCATACATATATTCAAAATGACACTTCACAGAAAAGCTATTATATTATCCTTGTGCAGGTATGGCTAAGAAGTGCAGTAGGTGGCCCTAGTTCTTTCATGTGGTATGCAGACCTTGGGGTTTCCATTTTTAAAATTCTTGTTGTCTTCAGTCTTTCCCTTTTTGGAATAGTCTCATCTCACCTCCAACAGCCCTAAGCACTGAGAGACACTACAATTCTGATGTGCTGTGCAAGGCTGACATGACAACAGCTCTTTCCTCTGCTGCTGCCAGGAAGCCACTGCTGGTCATGTTGTGTGTGTGTGTGTGTGCGCGTGCGTGTGTGTGCGTGTGTACGTGTGTGTGTGCGTGTGCGTGTGTGCATGTGTGTGCGCACGCGCGCGTGTGTGCGCACGCGTGTGTGTGCGTGTGCGCGTGTTTGTGTGCACGTGCGTGTGCGCGTATGTCTGTTTAAGACAATTTTATTAAGCTTTGATTCACATAGCATAAAATCCCCCCTTTTAAAGTGTACAATTCATTGTGTGTATGTGTTTTTAGTATATTCAGAGTATATTGTACAACCATTACAGCTATCTAACTACAGAACATTTTTATCACCCTAAAAAGACCTCCACACTATTTAGCAGTCGTACCCTATTCTCCCCTTCTCCCAGCTCCCGGCAGCCAGTAATCTATTGCCTATCTCTATAAATTTGCCTATTCGAAACATCTCATATGTATGGAGTTATATAATATGTGGCCTTTTTACCTGGCTTCTTCCACTTAGCATAACATATTCAATGCTTATCTATGTTGTAGCGTATATCAGCATTTCATTCCTTTTTCTGGCCTAATAATATTCCATTGTATGAGTATACTACAATTTGTTTATTCATTCATCAGTTAATGGACATTTGGGTTGTTTTCACAAATTGCTATCATGAGTAATGCTGCTATGAACATTTGTGTGCAAATTCTTGTGTGGACATACATCTTCAATTCTCTTAGGTATACATACAACTTGGAAAGGAATTGCTGGGTCATTTGGTATCTCTATGTTTATCTTTTTGAAAAAAACTGACAAATTGTTTTCCAAAGGGGCTACTCCACTTTACATTGGCATCAATAACATTTAAGTTACAATTTCTTCACATCCTTACCAACACTTGTTATTACTGATTGTTTGATTCTGACTATCTTAGTAGGTATAAAGTTTAGCATGGGTTCTTATAATGAGCAATGATGTTAAACATATTTTAATGGGCTTATTAGGCATTTGTGTAATATATTTTCTTTGAATAAATATCATCAAATTCCTTGCCCTTTTTAAAATTGAGTTGTTCTTTTATTTTACTTTTTATGTAATAGTTTTCTATCTTTTCTATACCTAGTTCCATGTCAAATACAATTTGCAAATATTTCCCATTTTGTAGAGTTTCTTGTAAATTTCTTATGGGATCATTTGAAGCACCACAATCTAAAATTTTGGTTAAATTCAATTTATTTTTACTTTTATTGCTTGGCTTTTGGTATCATATCTAAAAACCCATTAGCTAATCCAAGATCACTGTTATTTTATAAGAATTTTATAACTTCAGGTCTTACATTTAGGACTTTGATCCACTCTGAGTTAATTTTTGTAGATGGTATGTAGTAAGGGTCTGATTTCATTCCTTTGCATGTGAATACTCAGTTGCCCCAGCACCTTTTGTTGAGAAGAATAGTCTTCCCCAATGTGGGTTATCTAATTTGCTGATATGCAATTATTCACCAAAGCTCCTTATAATCCCATTTCTTTCTGTAAATTTGGAAATAATGTCCCCTCTTTCATTCCTGATTTTAGTAATTGGAATCTTTTCTCTGTTGTCATTCTTGCTAAAAGTAAATTTTGTTGATATTTTAAAAGAATTAACTTTTTCTTTTGTTGATTTTCTTTATTGTTTTTTTTTTCATTTTCTATTTCATGTATTCATGCTTCAGTCTTCATTAATTTCCTTCTTTCTTCTTGCTGTGAGTCTAATTTACTCCTCTTTTTTGGTTTTCTTAAGGTAGAATATTTGTTTATTAATTTGAGATCTTGTTCTTTTCAAATATACACATTTTTCCTTTAAGCTACCATATCCCTTAAGTTTGAGAATGTTGTGGCTTAATTTTCATTCATCTCAAAGTATTTTTAAATTTCCCTTATGATTTCTTCTTTGGGTCATTGATTATTTAGGATTGTGTTGTTTAAACATACTTAAGGATTGCACAAATTTCCTTTTGATATTGATTTTTAATTTCATTCCATTGTGATCAGAGACTTAAAATATTGTTTATCCTGGACAATGCTCTGTGTGTACTTGACTATACAAGAGATGTCCAGAAAGTATCCAGCCAGGTAATATGAAAAATAGAGGCATTTATGGCTGGGATTTTTTCTGGACAGCCCTCATATTAATATATTCTGTTGTTGTTGGGTAGAATACTCTGTAGATGTTTGTTGGTCTAGTTGGTTTATTTCTTCATTGAACTTTTGCTTAGTTTTTCTATACATTTTTGAAAGTGGAGTATTCAAAGCCTCACCTTTCATTTTTGAATTGTTTGTTTCTCCCTTTAGTTTTATCAATTTTTGTTTCATGTATTTTTGGGCTCTGTGAGTAGATGTACCACCATAATTTTTATGTTGCATTTAAAGCATCCGTTCTTGGTCCTGATAAGGTTTTGTCTATTATACTGTACTTGTTTCCTCAGCTTACTTTCTTTGGACTTACTGCAGTCAGGTTGTATCTGAGCATTCATCCAAAGTTTTGTGACATGTTTTAGTCTAGAACTTGCTTGTAATTAATTTAGCCTTTCCATTAAGTGGGACTTATGGATGATGCTGGATAAGAGGTCATAGAATTTTGAAAATTAAAAAGCCCTTTGATATTATTTTGTCTAATTTCTCTCTCTCTTTTTTTAAATGAACAAGGTGGAGCCCAGAGAACTGAAGTGATTTATCCCAGGTTATACAGCAAAGTAATGGCAGGGACACAGATAGAACTCAAGCTATATGACTCTCTATTCACTGGTTTCTTTACTGCGCCACCCACATCTGCATATTATTCAGTGGCTTCTTTGTGCATGCTACAGGCTTGTGCTTGGCTGGAGACCCATGTAGAAACCTTATTTAAAAATGTCTATATCTATGGGTGTGCATATGTGTCTATGTACATTCCCTGCCTGTGGTTCTCTTAGGCATTCTCATACAGTCTGTCTGGGATGGGACCATAAATCTGCATTTTAGGAAATCTCCCCCAGGTGATGATGATGCACACTCAGGTTTGGGCACACTGGCTGCTTCCATGGATTCACAGCCCTTACTTGGTCTTGTGGTTTTATGACATACACACTCTTAGTAAAATTTTTCTTAAAATGTAGCTCTTCTTTATAATCTTTTAAATCAGTTTGTCACTAGACAATTTTATTTATACCTAATTATCACAATTCCCTGGACTCTTTTCTCCTCTACTCATTACAATGGGTAATGAGTATTTCCCACTGAAGGTAATGAGTATTTCCCACTTCATGAAGACAGAAGCCAGAAGAGGCGACTGACTGGTGATAGTGGGATGTGGGGCTGAGAGAATCTTTACTCCTCATGCCAAATCATGCATGTGACTTCCTTTATGTGCACAAAGCAGGAAGCTCAGGTTTATGGAATTATAGAAAGGCTGGGAGACTATTGCCATATCTTTATAGGCAGACCTTATAAATCAGGACTTATAAACCTCAGATCTATGGACAGCCCATACGACAATGGGTTTCAGAGAATCTTATGAACTCCCTAAAGTGTTAGTCCAAATTCTGTATGCACATACTTGCATTATTCTGAGTAGGGGCCTTATAGGATTTATCAGGTTCTCTAAAGTCCCCTGACACTCAATAGTGAAGGACTCCTGCTAATGCTGGGTATTTACCAACAGGATTGTTTCAGGTGCCAGGTTACCACCTCCAACGTGCATTGTGCTGCCTTGGGTTTAGTCACTTGGAACTGCAAGACTTGACCTAACGGGTAGAAAATTGAGGATGAATAGAACTAGGACTCCCAATAACAAGTTATGCTTTCCTTCAGCAGGTAGTTCTTTTCTCTATTAAAAGAGACAGAGAATAGACAAGTTGAGCAGGATGTAATAAGATAGAAAGGTGAACAACAGGAATATTTGTAGCGTTTATAAATTATCACTTACTATTTAAAGTCTTTGGCATCTAATGGGTGGAGTAAATGTGAATAGGAAGTTTTATGGCAAGCCTGATATAGTCCAAAAAGTAAGATGCTAACCCAGAAAGATTACTTGTGGCAGAGGATCAAAAAGTTTTTTTTTCCTGTAAAGAGACAGACAGTAAATATTTTAGGCATTGTAAGCCCTATAGTGTTGCAACTATTCTACTCTGCTGCTGTAGCATGAAAGGAGTTGTAGACATTACGTAAATGGGTCAATATGGCTGTGTTCCAGTAAAACTTTATTTATGGACACTAAAATTGGAATTTTATATACTTTGCACATGTCACAAAATAATTTTCTTCTTTTGATTTCTTTTCAACCAGTTAAAAATGTAAAAGCCACTGTTAACCCATGGGTCATAAAAAACAACTAAGCAAAAAAAAAAAAAAAAAAAGCAGGCAGCAATCTGGATTTGGCATTTGGGCTCTGGTTTTTTTGCATCTTGAGCTGGGTAATCCAGAAGCTTTGAATCCTAAAACCCAAGCTGAATAAACATCATTCTCCAGTATTTTTATTTCAGCCTTGGCTAATAGAACCCAGAGGTAAGTAGGCAGCAATTGTAATAATTGAGTTTTAATGTCAGAAGGTACTTATAACCTGATTAAATCTTGTTCTGTATTATATCTTCCCTTAATTATGCTTAGCCATTGTGTGATATTTTTCATCTCACAAAGGACTTGCACATAATTATCTCATTTAATTTTGTTTAAAAATCACTTAAATTTTTATTTTATTCACATAATTTGAACATGAAAATATTCCTATTGCTAAATAAAAAACAGTCAGAAAAAGAGAAAATCTCCTTTGGTCCCTTTCTCGAATCCACTGTTCTCACCAAAGAAAACTGTTTTGAGTTTGGCATGGATTTTTCAAAATTCTTTTCTTGTATATTTATGTAGCATTTGTACATACAGTTGCATTTTGAGGGACTTTCTTTTTGTTCCCTTATTCATATGGTAACGTACACATTCTACAACTTTACAGTAAACATATCGTGAGAAACATTTCACGTCAGTACATGTAAAATCCCTATTTCATTTTAACTCATGAAGAGTAGTCCATAGTTTGTATGGATCATAGCTTATTAAATTTTTCTTTATTGGCGATCATTTTAATTGTTTCTAACTTTTCCCCTGTTGCAAACAGTGCTGAAGTGAACATTAACACACATACAGTGCGATATCTTGGCAAAGGGTTATCTACATATTAAATTTTAATAACTACCATCTAACTGCCCTCCAGAAAGAATGAACAGTTTACATTTTTACCCAGTAGTATACAGGTATCCATATTCCCTATAAGTTTGCTTTTTTGTGCCAGTCAGATGAGCACAAAATGACATCTCCTTGATTTAATTTACATCTTTTCACGTTTATTAGATGTATGCATATTCTCATCTACAACTGTGTTAATGTTGTCTTTGGTGCACAGACATTTGTTTGTGGCTGTAGTGATCATCTTTCTTTTCTGGCTATTTCTTTTTGTATCTAGTGTAAAAAACTAGACTTTTGAAATGAGGGATTTATGATCAATGAAGGAAACTACAGAGAACGTTAACAGATGGGTAAAAGATTGATAACAGATATTTGCAAAATAAAGTATTAAAAATAGATTAATATATAATACAAGAAATTTTGCAAGTCAACCAGAAAAAAATATTGAGAAACCTAATGGAAAAATGAGCAAAAGATGTGAATAGCAATACCCAGAAGTGGGAACACAAATAGCTAGCAGTCTGAATAAATAGATACTCCATCGCAGTAGGAGTTAGATAAATGCAAATGAAAACAACAACGAGCTACAAAGTTATACCTTTTAGAGTAGCAAAATTGTAAAAGTTAAATAATACTAAATGTTGTCAAGGATGTAAGGACATGGGAACGTTTTTGTGTTGTTGGACTGGTCTGTCCAGTCTGCAGCAGCCATTTTGGTAACTGTCTGGGACTTGGTGGTCCCATTCCTTGGGGTGGACATTAGAGAAACTCATGCTCAAGTTGGTGAAAGTGAATGTTCCAGAACATTTATTGCAGCCTTCTTTGTAGCAGAGACTAAAGGCAACCGAAGTGTTCATCTGTAGGTGAGTGGGTAGGCCAGATGCACTAGGTGTTAAGGAGCCATACACAACAACAGAGTAGAGAACAAAACATTAAGACAGAACAAGATCTATAGATCAGTACAAATTGTACACATTTATGCCATTAATCTAAACAAATGTAATGTAAGTTCATTAGAGTGGGTGCCTGTGAGGAGTGGAGGATTGCAGTGGTGATCAGGAATAAAAGCAGGGAAAACCTAATAAGAAGAAACCTTGTCTAGATCAATGATAATAATAGTCTGTCCCTAGGGAGTTTGATAAACTTGATTTTCTGCCTCTGGGTTCCAAAGGAAGGAGGAGATCTTACTTATTCCATAATTACAAACATATTATCTCATAATCATTTCTAACATTCATATAATTTGCTTTCTGAATTAGCTTTTTTATCTATTAAAATTTATTTTTCTGTATTTTTTCAATTAGAAATGTAACCTAAATACCTTGTCATTGGTAGTGGTTTTAATATTGTTAAAAAATCCATGCTTTCCTTACTAACTTGATGTGTAAGTTTTATCATATATTAAAAGTTTAGACACTTGTTGAGAAGGAATGTTTATGGCAATGAGTCTTCCTTCCTGTCCAGGGTCATGGTATGCCTCTCCACTTAGCCAGGTCTCTGTTTTCAACCCAGTGAAAGTATAGCGTTGGGTTTATTTTGGTCTGACACATTTCATATTTGGTTTTGTCATAACTATTTCATGGAAGTTTTTGTATTAATATGGTCGTTACTATTAAAATTTTTCTAACTTAATATTATTGGAGATCCAAATGCTTTTGATGTTGATCTTATCTTGATGAACTCTCTTCAATTGATTTTAATAGTTTTAAAATTTTTCTTGTGAGCTTTATAGGCCAACGACTGTACATTTAACAAATAATGAGTTTTCTCTCCAGTATTTTTTCTTATTGCCCTTTGTAGGACCACTGTTAGAATGCTGTTTAGCAATATTGAAAGTGCTGAAGTGTTGAAAGCTTCTTGACTTAAGGACAAGTCTTCTGATGTGCCGCCATTTAGTACTAGATTGGTTTTTCATTTTCTGGTAATTATCTCATGTTGATTAAAATGTAGGGAAGGTTCCTTTTAGTCCTGTTTTCTAATATGTATTTTTTTTTTAAAGCCAAGAATGGGCATCAAGTTTTTTTGTCAGGTTATTTTGCCTCTGTTGCAGTGATAGTGTGTTTTCTCTTTTAATGGATTTGATTTTTCTAAAAACTCAGCAAGGTAGGTTTTAAAACCCCCATTTTACAGAAAAGGAAAGTAAATCACAAAGAAGATAGAAAAGTTGCTTAAGGTTGGACAAGTAGCATGGAGCAATGTGCAATTAAAAACTGGATTTTCTGTGTGCTGTTACGCTGTTTGCAATGTTATAGCAGCTGTGGCCACTTAAATTTGTAAAACAAAGATGGGGATTAGAAATTTCTAAAATAATATATTATTGATTCTACTTCTGGGGATGTATCCTATGAAAATAAGATATGTGCAAAATTTATGAACAAGGATGGTTATCACATCACAGAGTACAAAAAGGAAAAATGGAGTAAGTTCAATAAAAAGTATGGTGTCATCCATAACAGCCATTAAATGATGTATTATGCTTTTATTAAGATATTTTTGAAAAGGATTAGTGACAGAGAAATGCTCATGATAGCATAATGTGTAAATAAAGGCAGGAGGCATATTGCATTCTTGAAAATCTCCAAAAGAATCCTGGTCAGAGGAATAAACAGAAGGAGCTTATTGAAGTACCAGTGATAGGAAAGCTGCTCCTTGGAAGGATTTTGGAAATAAGCTATTCTTCTTGCTCAAGCCTCCCTAGAGGGACATTTGCTCAAATATGTGGCTGTCAAGGTCATTTTCAGGCTATGACATGAACACTTTTCATTTCTGTCATCAAGTTCTTGGTGTGTGCAATGTCTGAGTCCGGTCAGCCCTTGCACCATGTTAGTGAAAATTCTACATCATTAACTTCTTTCTCTCAGTCTCTGTGTCTTGTCTCTATCTTTCTTTCTCTATCTCTATGTCTTTATCTCTCTGTCTCTGTCCTCTGGAATCCTCTGTCTCTGCCAACTCACCCTGCCCTCCTACCAGCTAGCAGCTGCCAAGCTGTCACTACTGGCTCTGTCCACAGAGGCTGCCACCCTTCATTTTAATGACCCTGTAGACAAAGCAAATGAGGCAGCTCTGTGGATTCCCATCACCTGGAAATGAATTAGTGGCCCATGAACTTAATGAAGAGCTCTCCTGGCCTCTCACAAGAGAGGAATGGGTGCATTCAAGAATATTGGGAAGATATTTTGGAGTCAGGACACAGCCATGGCCAGTAGAAAACGATGGTCCTGGGTCCTCTCTGCCCACACTCTTAACTTTCTGGGTGATGCCTATTAGCTGTTATATTTATTTTCTTTTGTGAGCAACTTGTCACTTGATCTGAATTTAAACAGCCTTGACTTGTCTGGGAGAAGAAAACAGGTGGTGGTGATGGTCATGGTGGGGGTGGTACAAGTAGCTAATGCTTCTCCCAGCTGATACAACGGTCTGAAAGAAATTCCCCTTCCAGTTTGGCTTTTCTTATGCCTCTCATTCTTTCTTAGTAAAGCATGGATCGACTCCAACAGACAAGGCTTGAACATGGAGGCTCTCAGGCCCTTGTAGAGTTTTTCAATGCTTTAACTATAAACACTTACTATGTGTCAGGTGCTTTGCTAGGTACTTTTCAAAGATCATGCCATTTAATCTACACATATCTAATTCTTTTTAATAATTCATTCATTAAACAAAAAGTTTCAATTTTTCAATTGCAGTTGACGTACAATATTATTTTAATTTCAGGTGTACAACATAGTGATTAGACATTTATATAACTTACATAGAAATCACCTCAATAAATCTAGTATCCATTTAACACAATACATGGTTATTACAATAGGGTTTATTGTATTCCCTGTGTTATACTTTACATCATCATGACTATTTTGTAACCACCACTTTCTAATACCTTTCGCAGTTTTACCCATCTCCCAACCCCCTCCCATTTGGCATCCATCAGAATGTTCTCTGTTATCTATGAGTTTGTTTCTGTTCTGTTTTTTGGATAAATACCCAGAAGTGGAATTACTGGGTCCTTCCTTGTCTCTTGTTATAGTCTTAGGTTTAAAGTCTACTTTGGTATTAGGAGTGCTAACACAGTTTTTGTTTGTTTTTGTTTTTCATGAACTATCTTTTTCCATTCCTTTACTCTCAGTCTGTGTCTTTGGATCTGAAGTGAATCTCTTATGGGCAGCATACCTAAGGGTCTTGTGTTCTAATCCATTCAGCTACCTATGTCTTTTGATTGATATAATCCATTATTTTTATTTTCTTCTTAAAAAAGTTCCTTTAACATTTCTTGTAATGCTGGTTTGGTGGTGATAAATTCCTTTATTTTATTTAATTAATTAATTAATTAATTAATGTCTGGGAAGCTCTTTATCTGCCTTTCAATTCTTTGCTGGGTGGAGTAATCTTGGTTGTAGGCCCCTGCTTTTTATCACTTTGAATATTTCGTGCCAGTTCTCTTGCCTGCAAAGTTTGTGTTAAAAAATCAGTCAACAGTCTTATGGGAGCTCCCTGATAGGTAATTAACTGCTTTTCTCTTGCTGCTTTTAATATTCTCCTCTTTTTAACCTTTGGAATTATAATTACAATATGTCTTGGTGTGGGCCTCTTTGAGTTCATATTGTTTGGTATTCTCTGTTCTTTCTCGGCTTGTCTGTCTCTTTCCTTTGCCAGGTTAGAGAAGTTTTTCATCATTATTTCTTCAAATATGTTTTCAATTCTTTGCTCTCTCTTCTCCTTCTGGTACCCTTATGATTAGTAAATATTACTATGCTTAGTGTTGTCCTACATGCACCTTAAGCTACCCTCATTTTTAAAATTATTATTTTTTTACTGTTCTGATTAGATGTTTTCTTCTACTTCATCTTCCAAATTGCTGATTTGATTCTCTGCTTCATTTAATCTGCTGTTGATTCACTGTAATGTATTCTTCATTTCAATTTTTGTATTCTTAATTTCTGACAAGTTCTTTTTTTATGTTTTCTATCTCAATTTTTATGCTTACTGTCTCCTTTTTGAAGTTCTCACTGAGATCATGGAGTATCCTTATGTGCAATGTTTTGAACTCTGCATCTGATGGATTGTTTGTCTCCATGTTGTTTAATACTTTTTCTGGGGCTTTCTCCTGTTCTTTCATTTGGGACATGTTTCTTTGCATCCCCACTTTGGCTAACTCCCTGTGTTTGTTTCTATGTATTAGGTAGAGTTGTTTCTATGTATTAGGTAGAGTTGTTATTTCTCTGGTCTTTGTGGAGTGGCCTTATTTAGTAGATGTTATGTGGGGCCCAGTGTTGCAATCTTTGTAGTCACTTGAGCTGAGTGCTCCAGGTGTATCTCTTGAGTGGGTTGTATGTGCCTTTCTGTGTAGTAGAGCCATGATTAGTGTTGGCACATCGTGGATTGACCTTTGGGCTGATTATTTATGGGTACTGGCCTTGGCTACAGTGGAGGAGCTGTCATGCAAGGTCTGACCCTGTGGAGCAGGATTTGCTTTAGCAGGCTCTGGCCCCTGCTGAGTCTGCCCTTTAGATATATTGTCTGTGGAGGAAGTTGGTTGATGCTGTGGTGTGGTCTGAAGCTGGTCATAAATTGTTTTGGTTCTTTGACCTCTTTGGAAGGGTCTCTGGTGCTGGCCAAAGTCAGATGTTGCCCATGTCCTGCCTGGAGCCACTTGGTATGAGCTCCAAAGTGATCTGCAGGTGGTTGCTATTTGTGTTGGGCTTGGAGGTTCCTGAGAGAGGCTAAGCTGAGAACAGAGGCTGGCTGCCACTAGTGCCAGGTTTGGGGCTACTTAGCAAGAGGTGTGGGGCATGCTAAGGACAAATGCTACTTGTTTGAGGTTTGTGAACCTTTGACATGTTTTTGGAAAGTCTGTAGCCAAGACGGGTCATTTATATGGAAAAGCCATTGGAAGAAGCCTGCAAGTAGGGTTGGGAGGGGTCTCAGGGAATCACCATGGCAGGGTGAAAGGTGTTAGATAGGTTAAAAAGTTTTAGACATGGTCCATGCTTGTGCCTGCAGGCTGATTGGGGGAGGATTCATCAATGGAACAATAGCTTCTGCCAGCACTTCTGTCTGGGAGAAATCTGCCCCACCAGACAATTTAGTTCTTTCCTGAATATCCCTGGCATTTTTCTAGGTGCTGCCTCAGTGCTGGAGCTAAGAGCAAGTGACTCTATCAGGAAGTAAATCCATGCACAGTCCCTTTAATAAGAAGGTCTGGGACTCAAGCAGTGCTTCGTCTCACTCAGCCACAATCTCAGTTGGTTTTCACAGCCAGAATCATGAAGATTTCTTTTCCTAGCACTGGATCCCTGAGCTAGGGACCCTGGTGTGGGGCTTGGACTTTTTGTTCCTCAGGAGATAGTCCTTTTGATTTTTAACTGCCACACGTAAGTGTGGGGTCTGGTCAGTAGGTGTCTCCCATCCCTCCTACCAGTCTCTGGGTGGTATCCTTTGTATGTTCTTAGTTATAGGACTTCAGTTCAGCTAGTCTTCAGGTGATTATCAATGATGGTTTTTCTGTACTTCAGTTGTAATTTTGATGTGGTCACGGGAGAAAGTTAGCACTGTGTTTACATACTCTACTGTCTTGACTAATAATTCTATCGGTTGAAAGCTATCACTGTCCCCATTTTAGATATGAGAAAACTGAGATTTAGGACAAAAAACTTGGCCATGATTTCTCAACCAATGACAACAGAGATGACATTTAATGAGTACTTTCTATCTGCTAAGTCTATAATGACGTATATAGCTCATTTATCTTTACAACCATCTGTGAAATAGGTAGTGTTGTCACTATTTTAGAACTGAGAAAACTGAGACTCAGATGTTAAGTAACTTGTTCAAAGCTGCTTAGTAAGTCTCAGAAGTGAATTTGTACCTAAATTGGTCTGACTCTAAAAGTATTAACCATCACATTCAATTCAGCAAATATTATTTAGTGCCATTTACTTAGCAGGCACTATGTTGGGTTCTGGGAATTCCAGATCAAATAAGGTCGTGCCATCAAAGAATGCATAGTTTAAGTAGAAGCAGACACAAAACAGATAATTTCAAAATAAAATAGAGAGCAAACACAAAAGATGGGCACTGAAATCATAGAAGACTTTCTGAAGAGATGATATTTGGTTTAAATCTTAAAAGGTGAATTGGAATTAGTTGAATATATGTCTGTGAGGTGATGAAGCAGTGGTATAGAGAGACACCGAGGGAAGCAGGATGGCAAAGGCAACAGTAGAGTGGAGGCATGACACCCTTCAAGGCTGTGGGACTGATGGAAAAGGCTCGAGGCTCAATGTGGCTGATGGATGTGGGGATTTTTGGCAAAGATGATAAGTAGGCAGCGTACGGATCACAGAAGACATGATATGCCATGAGAAGGAGTTTGGAATTTATCTTGAAGATAGTCAGCTATTAATAGAGTTTTCAAATCTGGAGAGTGATATGATCAGAATGGAGGGAAGAGAGATGTGAAGACTAGCTAGGAGGCTTCTGCAACTTCAAGACTGGAGAAGACAAAAGCCTGAACAGATTCTGCACTGATTGTAATTTTTCCCGACCCTGTTTTTCGTCCAGGAAGCAGAGCCTCCCTGGTGTTGTATGGATGGGACTCATGACAAGCCAGAACCCTCTCGTGTCCACATCTGTGTTCTGAGAGCCAGGACTTAGTGCTTTCCAGGTAGACAGCTTATTCATCTAGGCCTGTGACTTGGGAGGTGTTGGAGAGGCTGTAGATGAGGCAAAACTGTATTAGCCTCCTTTAGGTCTTCCTCTGTTAACAAATTTTAAATTTGCAATTTTATGGTTTGGTTACAATGAGGTT
Organism: Lyroderma lyra; assembly: GCA_004026885.1. NCBI lineage: Eukaryota > Metazoa > Chordata > Mammalia > Chiroptera > Megadermatidae > Lyroderma > Lyroderma lyra. The sequence continues at coordinate 12,454 of PVJL010012483.1, read as the reverse complement.
AGTTTATAAATTCATGAGCTGTTGGGGAGACTTGAAAATCCCTACGGATCAGTGCACACAGTGGCAGCCGTCACCAGCCTTAGAAAGCACAGCTGCTCTCAGTTCTCCATAGTGCTCTTGATTGGAGACTAATTTCTCCTGGGACAGACTGGCATTGTGAGCCCCAAACCAATAGCATTTTTAATTCTAGCTTCCTTAATTGTGTTGGGAAGGGGGTTCCTGGGAATGGTGGAATGATTAATGGAGCAAAGTGGTGGTGGCCTTGGCATAGAGAGGGTTGGAGAAAAAAGATGCAATCCACTTCTAGTAAATTTGAAAGACTTACCTAGAAGGAATGTTTTCAAGACCAGCTGTTTGTGATTGCATTTTTTTTGAGTAAGAAAAGTTAAAAAACATGACATGATTTCTTATAAAAATTTTTTTAATTAAAAAATTTAATTACACTCGCCAATATTATATTAATTTCAAGTGTACAATATAGTGATTAGACGTTTATTATATATACCTTATGAAGTGGTCACCCTGATAAGTCTAGTACCCATCTGACACCATACATAGTTATTACAATGTTATTGACTATATTGCTGTGCTATAGTTTACATCCCTGGACTATTTTTATAACTGCAATTTGTACTTCTTAATGCCTTTGACTTTTTTGCCTGTTCTCCAATCCCCATCCCATCTGGCAACCATCAATTTGTTCTCTGTATCTATGAGTTTGTTTCTGTTTTGTTTGTTCACTTGTTTTGTTTTTCAGATTTCACGTATCAGTAAAATCACATGGCATTTGTCTTTCTCTGTCTGAGATATTTCACTTAGCAAAACGTTCTCTAGGTCCATCCATAAAAATATTTTGATTTTAACCATGTCTCTAGAAAGCAAGGAGATCCTAGAAAGGTCATTTGTATTACTCCGAGCCATTTATTCATCCAATATTTGAGAACCATGGTAGAAGTGGGGATAGTCCAGAGTGTGAAAGATGAAAATGGGATGGTAGGCATTCCTTGCAAAACACAAAACAACAACAACAACAACAACAACAACACTCCTTATTCTCAGACCTGGGACTGAGAGCTAGAAGGCTTAGCTATTGGTGTAAGACACAGGTTTTTATTTTTAATTAGCCATATATGTGCATGGAACAAAACTGAAAAGGAACCAAAAACTGTGTTGAGTGCCAAGTAAGTTTTCATCCTTCTCTCATCTACCAGGTCTTCTTCTTCTCCATGGAGGCAGGAGCTGTTATTAGTCCCATGTGTTCCCTTCCAGAGGCAATCCATGCATTTACTAGAGGAGTGTGTGTGTGTGTGTGTGTGTGTGGTTTTTAAACACAATACAGGATACTGAATGTATCATTTCTAACCTTGCTTTTCAGTGGTGACATTTCAAAATACCATGCATTGCTGAGCCTGTTCTTTGATTCAGTTTGTTTTCAGAATATTTGTAAAGTTTCTTTGCACCTTGGAATGTTTATGAGCTCTGAGCTGGAAATGGTATTAGCAAAGTCTGACCCTCAGCTTCAGTTTTTCTGGACTGGTGTCTTCCTTCTTCACAATCAAATTGTTTGTTTGGTTTTACAGCTGAGAAATTTTCACTTGACAAACTGAGGAAGACTACAAAGAGGAAAGTAAGCAAAGATGATTTTGCAAATAGTTACTAGTTTATCTGGCAGGCAGAGAGTTCAAGGTGCAAGAGAAAAAGGAGTATGATATAGGAAATACTACATCAGCACACTCGCTGGAGAGAGCTGCAGGACAAGAGCCATTTATGAATACTGTGAGATTAAAAGCCACGATGTTTATTAATCTCATTGAATATATTGGGGTAGAGTGGCTAAGTTCATAGGCCATTGTCCTTTTTTCAGATTGCTTTATATAGCTTGAGAATCACAAATCCTTGGGAATGAATAGCTTGATGGATTGATGATAACCAGTATTTAATCCCAGGGTTCCTGTGGGGGTTGCAGTGGGAATAAGAAGGCCAATTTAGCCTCAACCATATGTGCCATGCGTTCATGAAGAATATATTTGACATGTGTTTTTCCTCTAGAATCTCTTTTCTCAGCAAAACACCCCCAATTTTAGAGAAGTAATTACCAAAATTACATAGGGTGTAGAATATTAATTTGCGTTCTTTGTAAATGGAAATGTTGCTTCTTGTGGTGTTTTTCTCTCTTGATAGTTGACATATTTCTATAATTTGATAGTTGTGTCCTATTTGTATTGAATACATTTTCTCTATCCACCCTGATAACTTTTTGTTTTCTAATATGGGAAGACCTCCCAAATTTTCAGTATTTTATGTGAGCTTTTGGGTTTCCAAATACCTTCTCAAAAGTCAAGTCACAAATTCCCATTATTTTCTAGGTGTTTGCAATCACTATTATTAATTCTCATTAGCTCTCTGGGCTGCTAGCCACATCTGTTCAGTAACTCCACAGGAATTGGCCTGCCACGTACTGGCATGAATAGCAGCTATACGGGAAATGTGGCTGCCCCTTGTTTGCTCCGAGGACCCTGCAAAGCTACATGGCTAAACATATAAAATGAAAGGTCTTTACAAGTCATTGAATCATTTTTCCAGATTAGATTTCCAAATGTCAAAAGAAACAGCAGCTCATTAAAACTGCAGCTGTAAAATCCACCAACACCACACGTAGAAAAGTGGTTACGGAGCAAGCTTGATTAATTAGGTGTGAAAATTTAGGACCAGTGTGGTAATAAATGATGGAACTCACCCAGCAGCCTGCCTCCCTTCCATCGTGTTCTGCTGAGTGGCCAATTTCCCACTTTCCTGTTGTACAGTGTGTGATCACATTCCAGAGCTGGTAACATTTGCATCTACATCATAGAGGCAACAGACCACTGTACATGAGCTGTAGATAGTTCCAACTCTGATTTTGTTATCCTTTTTTGTGGTTTTTATACATTTCTAAATCTCTCTGAGTCTCATCATTTTCTATTTATACAAGATGAATTTATATTCCTATCTATATATTAAGCTTTGAATAGAAACAATTTCAATAAAAAACAAACAATGTAAGTTTGTGTAGATAATCTTGTATGTGACTTTGAGATCTTTGGGTCTAAGAGATATTAGGATATGTAAATATTATGATCACTGTCTAACGTAGTTTGGAAATCTGATGATCTGGTTTATTCAATTGATCTTTTGAATAAAGTACAATAACATTTGTGAAAGTGCCTAGCTTAAGGTTTAGTACAAAGAAGGTATTCAATAACCATTTAATGAATCACTATCACCTGAATAGAGAGGGTAGATTACCAGTTCCAAAGAATGACAATAGGAGGCAATATACTTATCTGGATGGAACTACAATGGAGAGCACAACATGATCCTTCTTTGTTGATTCAGAAGGTAGTGAAGATAGCATTGTGCCATGCTTTAGAGTTATAAATATTAATCATAGTTGTGAATATAGCATTGATAACATTCCATTTCTTCTAAGCCCCAAACTTTCAGTGATTTCTAATTGGCTACAAAGTGAAATAAAATTTTCTTGGTCTGTAATGATTCTGTACGCAATTCCGATACATGTGTGTGGCATGGGGGCTGGTTTCCCCACAGGACCAAGCAGTGCTCCAACAACTGGATGTCTTACAATTCAACTCAGTTTGGACACTATCTACCCAGAAATCCCACAGATTGAGGGCTCAGTCCCCCAAGGCTGCCCTCTACTTCAGATGCCAATCACAATGGCTATAAATCAGAGCTTCCCACAATCCTTTCTTTGGATTCCATCACAGATCTCAGGAAACCAGCTTACTCACTAGATTACTGGTTTATTACAAAGGATAGTAAATGATACAAGTCAACAGTCAAATAAAGAAATACATAGGGTAAAGTCCAGAACAAAGGAGCTTCTGTCCTCATGGAATTTGGGCTGGACATGTTGGTATGTGGAATCATTTTGGTTCACCAACCTAAAAGTGTACCAAACCCTGTCTTTTTGGGTTTTTATAAAGGTTTCATTTCATAGGCACAATTGATTAAATCATTAGCCATTGTCAATTGATCTAACCTGCAGCCCCTCCCCTCTCCCTGGAACTCAGGGGATGGGACTGAAAGTTCCAACCTTCTATTCATGGTTGGTTCCCCTGGAAACCAGCTTCAATCTATAGTTGCTTTCCAAAAGTCACCTCATTAACAACAGACAAAATCCAAGGTGTTTAGGAGCTCTAGGCCAGAAATGGGGATGAAGACCAAATGTATACAATATCACATCCTGCTATTTCAAGGCATCCATTATCTGGCTCCAGTGTTATTTCTCACTATTTATTTTTGTGCATCTGAACCAGCCAAATTATATCACTCCTTGGATACATTCCAGAATTTTTTCACTTTATTACTCATTAAATACTTTGCTGAGCATTTACTCTATTTCGGGCACTGATCCAGATCTTTGGCAATGTAAACCGGAAAAAATATATATGTATATCCTTGACCTCCAGTATCTCTTTGTCTAGTAAGAACAGACATATAAACAGACATTTATAATCCAGTGTAATAAATACCATGAAAATGTTCTTTCTTACTATTTAGCTTCAGAGGTTCATGGCTTCCTCAAATTTCATTGTTCTTTACCTTGACTTCACACTAGTCATGCACTCAAGCTGCCCACAGCCAGAATCATGTGTTCACTTAGAACAGCTTGGTCTCCACGATTTACCTGCAAGCACACCACTTTCTGACGATAATTTCCCTTTGCTGTGATCTTCACTCCATTACTCTTAAGTTTCCTTGAAACTGCCAGTCCTCTATTTCCACTTTTATTTTTTTCTCCCAACCTGTTTATCTTTCTACTCTCTACTCCCTCTCTAACAAGACTGGACCCCATGGACTATTCCTTTAAATTTCAGTGGCTCTCTGAACAGTATCCTAAGCTCTGTTATGCCAACACATGAATCCTAAATCAATTCTTCTACCCTCTTTTCTTCTATACTTACCTTTTTGTGTAGTGAGGAACATAAATAGCCAGGTAAATGTCTCTAAAAATTATGTATTTTTTCCCACTCATTTGGGCCACCAGTGCTTCCCAGAAATCCTGTATGTGCTCCTCATTTGCTCTCAAGTGGTTATTTCAGAATGTCTTCTCTCTGCTGCAATACACAGATCAGAAAGGGCCTTGTATTTCATGTTAAAGAACTTGGATCTTATTCTTAAAACATGTATTGCTGATAAAGACTTCAAGGTGTGTGTGTGTGCATGCATGTGTGTAAGTAACTAAGCTAGATTAATTCTGACATGTTTAGAGGTGGGCTTGAGGGGCAAGACTGGAGTTGGGGAGACTGTTAATATACTGTAGGCAAGGCTAATAAGGTGCTGAGCTAGGATGTTGGTAGGAGTGATAGGAAGAAAGGGACAGATTTGAGATATATATCGTGAGTGAAATCAGCAAATTTCAACTGAGGCAGAAAATACCAGAGGAGGTGACATTTTAGGGAGAAAAAAAATGAATGATTTTCATTTTCAAAATGTTGAGCTTTAGTTGCCTGTGGTATATTGAAGTGGAGCTTTGATATATGAGTTTGAAACTCAGGAGATAAGGCCAAGCCTGGAAATATAGATTTAGGAGTCATTGGCATATAGATGGTAATTAAAATCATGAGAATGGCTGTGGTTACTCAGGGAGCATGTGGAGTGAGAAAAAAAGTGGGTGGAGGACAGAACCCTGTGAATGGCAGCTTTTCCAGAGCAGATGGAAGACGACGAGCCCACAAAGGGGCCAGAGAAGGAACCATCCAAGGTACAAGGAGAGCCAGAGAATGTGGTGTCATGGAAGCCTCAAGAAGGAAGGAGTGATTGATTTTATCACAAATAGCAAAGAGATCCAACAAGATTAAGATTTTGAAACACCCATTATGTTTGACATTTAGAGCTCCTAAGAGTGTCATTTTCTGAGAATATATTTAGTTGAAGGTGGGAGCAGAAGCCAGATTACTGAGGGTTAGGGATGGGAAGGGAGTTGACGTCTCTGAAAAATTACAGGAGAAAAGAAAAAGGTAGACCAGATGGTGACTACCTAGAAGGTTACCAGGGAGTCTAAGTGGTTATGGTATAGCTGAGGGTGTTTCAACTTGCTAGAAGGCCCTGTCTTTATAACTGCTCCATGTTCTTTTCCATAGTTCAAAGAATAATTAAATTAAATAGTTTTCCAAAGGGAAATCTCTGAAGATCTTTCCATGGGGAAGTATTATCTCCTTGCCAGAACTCCCACAACACTAAACACACTCATATGGTCCTCTTATGGCATTCATTCTGTTTTTTCTTAAACTTCAAGTTGTGGTTATTTATTTATAATATTCATTTCTTTATTAGATTGTAAGTACTTCAAGTGTATATTATAGTTGTCCAGTATTGCTTTTTCTATATCTTATATTTTAGACTGAAATATTGAATGAAATGCTGTAAGGGCAATAGGAATTCAATAAGTAATTATGGAAAGAATGTGTGTGTGTGCGTGTGTGTGTGTGTGTGTGTGTGTGTGTGTATAAACATCAATCATAATTACATAGAGATATTTTGGAACTTTGGTTGATAAGCATTTCATTAATCAATTAATGGAAGGTGATCTGTGGGCAATGTATTTACCCTAATTGTTAAATTCTTTAGGTTGGACTTTTGCTACACATAGTCCATGGAAAAGTTAAAGCTGAATTTCTCACAGAGCTGAGAATTCCCACTACCCCATGGTATGGCAACTTTAAATTATTGAGAGAAAATATTAACAGGAAAAGCTTGAATTTGGTTTTGATAATATCAAACAATAAGACAAAACCACTCCCAAAGGATTGGTTCAAGTGAGTTCTAGGATTTATAGAAACATAAGCACACTTCTCTTTTTGTGTCATTTTAAAGGGTAATCATTGCCAAGATGTAACTGTTTTAATATTTTTATTTATATAAAATATTACACAAGTTTAGATATTCTCATAGACTGCTTTAGAAATTAACATGGAAACTTTTTTTTTTCCTGGAATGTAAATGTAGTGAGAGGACATGAAAAGACAGGGTGTTAATTCCTAGGTCTTCCCTGAAATTCCAGCATTAGGGTAACATGTAAATTGTTTTATTTTAAGAAAGAAAGAATTTTAGAGAGTCTGGTTACTTAAAAATTTATGCACATTTATTTCCTTCTCAAAGTCAATCTCATGTTGGTGCTTTTATCCCCTCAAACAAGAGGAAATGATGATTTTTTATTGTTTTTCTGGGTGGGCAGAGGAAGCTTTCTTGGAGAGAGCTGCTTGTGTGAGGGTTCTCTATGGACAGTCACTGTGTGGGCTCTCACTGGTATAATGGCAAAGTCCCCTCACCTCAGAGGATCTTCAAATGGAGGACTACAGTGGCAGTTGGGTGGCTTCATGGGACTGAAATCTGTGCAGTCACACAAGCCTGGCTCTGGAAGGTCCTCATGCTTGCTACCACGCTCTGCTTCTGCTGACTTGAAATTCTTTTCATAATAATTTTGAATAAGAGATTCCACATTTTTATTTTGCACTTGGCCTCGCAAATTATGCAGCCTGTCTTAAACGCCAGCACTGGTCAGTACTCAGGTGGATCCTGAGCTCTGTTTTTGTGACTAGAAAACTTCCCTAGGACTTGTCACAGGTTAGAACGCTGGGTCTCCAGGAGCAGTGAATTGGAGAGTGGGAATGGCTACATGCTCATGGGTTATTACTGTGGAAACAGCTCAGAGTATTCATGGGCCAGCAGAATCATCTCCATATATGATTAAGTGAACATTTGGTATGATTAATCAGACCAGTGGAGTGTCTCTTCTGTTTACCTTTTTGGAGAGAAAGAATGAAACATGTTAGTGTGAATGAATAGCAACTGAGCATGCATTTAAAAGGTCAAGTATATTTGCTCTCCTCACTTGGTATGCTTGTCTCATTGTTCAACTCCTGGTGCCTTACTCAGATACCAGTTTCAAAGTGTTGTGTGGCATATCCAGGATTTGATGGGGCTAGTACACTGTGCATTTATTTGGGCTAATGTATCTTTTATTAAGTTTTCCTTTCAAAAAGGTTTATGCAGAGCAACACAGAATGAAGTTTTCATTGGAATGCCATTGGGGGATGTGAAGAAAAACATTTGCTGGATAAAAGACATTTTAAGATTGTAAATTCAAACAAGCGAGTCAGAGCTCGCCTAAGGAGTGATTTTCTTGAAACCATTGTGACAAAATTTCATACGGATGCAAAAAAGATATCTAAAAACTTACTGCCATCCTTCATTTTGGATGACCCACTGAAGACTGCAAATATTTGTGGAGAAGTTACAAGATGTCAATTGCGACATGCACTTACCGTGGAAGCGTAATTTGAGTGTAGACAAGGATGACAGAGCAGAGCTCCTTGATTAAGTTAATATGTATTGATATTTCTCCTGTTGTTTTGACTTCCTAGGCTGTTTAAATTCAGTCTTGTCACAACAAAATACAAAAGAGGCTGCTATAACATTGATTAAAAAATCTTGCCACCAAAGGGTAGTGTTTTTTGGGGTGTGTGTGTGTGAGTGTGTGTGTGTGTAGTGTGTGTAATGTGTGTTTGTCCTCCAGAGTTGACTGTCAGGAAGGCAGAAATGTTAAAACTGTGACACAAATAATTATCTTAAATTGTTGAGCATAAATTATCAAGGAAAATACATTTTGATTGTAAGCATAAATCAATTTTATGCGTCACAAAATTGCCATCATTAGAGTTTGCTGAGGTGACTTATTTCTGGCAGTGGTGAACACAATGATAGTTTGAAAATAGAAGCTCTGGTGTTTGAAGACTCCATTAAAACATGGACTCATCGATTCATGGGGGAAAAATACCACAAATAAGGAGGGGTTTGTGCATGTGAAGAAATGCATATTTTATACTCTTTAACCTGAGATAAGTGAGTTTTCACATCACTTCAGCATATGTGTAGCCACACTGATTTAGCCTCTTCATTTGAGATATCCTATAAAACCTACATTTCTAAGTCAAAACCAAATTTAGCTATAAACTTCCAGCTTATTCTTGCCCCATTAAATACACATTATCATAATTTAAAAATACGTTTGTTTTAGTGGATAGACAATGCACTATTACCTAGCCATCTCTAAATAGAAAGAACCCATCGTATCTGTAACCAAAATATTTGTAAAAAACAGAAAGTTAGTCTTTGCATTTTATACTTGGACTTTGGGGCGGGGGGAGTTTGAGGAGGAGAGGTATTCACATTTGATTATAGTACATGAATCTAATTGGGGTATTTTTAGTACTCAAAAAAACAACAATAGTGCTTCTCTTAAGAAGCTCTAGTCAGAGAAGCTAGAACGTCTTTCTTGTCCAGATGGTAACCTGCTTTGCCCTTCTCTCTGTGGACAGGCAGTATCTGTCTGAGCATCACGCTGAGTCTGATGGAAAGCAGCAGCCTGCAGAGACCTGCCTTCTCTCTGCTTCCTCTTTTGTTCTGTGGTGGAATTTTCCTTGGGACAACAGAAGTGCTTGACTATTTTGGTTTGGAGGGTCTGCCAGTTGGACTATAGAAAGGAAAAGAAACAGAGACCAAGGTAATGACAATGAAGGAATATCCCCTATTATACTTAGCTATGCCAAAAAGGAAAGGACTTTAAAGTAGAACTGGCTGATAAAGGAGATGAAGTGAAGCTGACTACGGATTGTTATTAGAGATGCTGGCAGTTTCCTTCTGAGGATGGCACCGTACTCTGAGACAGAGAGGGTGGAGCCTGATGCTGAGAACATGGACTCAGGGCCAGACTGCTGGATCTGAATGCTGGCTCTGGTTCCTACTAGCTGTGTGACTTTTAGCAAAGTATTTGACCACTTCCTGCTTTAGTTTTTCCATTAGCAAAATGAGAAACAAACAAACAAACACTATCCACCTTAGAGGTCTGTTATGTGAAATAATATATAAAATATGGTTAAAAGAGGATGTAGCACCTTGAAAAATCACTATGTGTTTTAGTTGTTATTTATCTATATCTGGACAGTGGAGAATGCAATCACTCCTCATATAAGCAATCAGGAAATAGCTATAATCATAACTGTAAATCTAAATTCATTTCTACCCTTTGATTTGGAAAGGAGAGTTTCAGTATTTTTTTCATAATTTTTTAAACTTTTATTTCCTCATCCACAGACTGGGGTAGGTATCTTTGTCAAATTTTTTGGAAATTTTACATGACTCTCCAAAATGAATGGGAATGTTGAGATATTCCCAAAAGAGAAGACACCATGTGAATCTCTGGAAAATAGTCAATATTGGGAGTTCAACTGACTGCAAAGCCGTCTGAATTAAATGAAATGTTTTAAAATGGTTTTGCAAAAGAATAAATGCAAACAATAAATCAAAATGAAATAATTGGAAAAATCCAAAACTGTCATTTGTAGATAACATGATATATGCAAAGAAAAACCAAAAGAATTGAACTATTATAACAAAAACTAGAGGTAAGCAAAGTTTTCAGACACAAGATTAGCTTAAAAAGACCAAATACATTATAGAAATGTACTCTTGAAACATATATAATTTTACTAACCGATACCACCCCAATAAATTTAAGAAAAAAAATCAAATGGATTTCTAGATACTAGCAGTACCAAGTAGAATATTTTAAAAATCTAAGCTACCTCTTAAAATAGACAAAAACTAAAGCAAAAGACATACTAATTAGCAAAGAATACACTAGATATTTATGGAAAAGTATAGAAATTTATTCATGGATATAGAGATATAATCTGAATGTATGGTGAATCATTTCATACTCTTAATATGATAATTTATTATAGTAAATATGTTCATATTCCCAAATTAATCTATATATTAAGTATTTTTCCAATCAAAGTATGTGTTGGATTGAAAAAACTCGATAAAATTATTTTAAAATTTATATGAAATGAAAAAGTCCATGTGTAGCTAAGTCAACTTTGTAAAAGAAAAGTATTGCTCTTCTTTGTATAAAGATGTGCCATAAAGTCATAGTAATTAAAGTATGTGGACACTAGTATAAGAACAGACAAATAGACCAATGCAGAAAAATGGAGGTCTCAGAGATAAACCCAAATTTATTTCATATATTTTATAGGTGGTACTAAAAACTAATCAGGAAAAGACTGTCTCTTTAACTAATGTCATCAGGAAAACTGCCCAACTAAATAGAAAAAAATAAAACTGGATTCCTAGCTAAAACTATATATAAAGATGGACTGCAGTTTAATTAAAAACATATATATATATAAGGTAAAGCTTTAAATTCAATAGAAAGTAACATTAGAGAAATCTTTGACTCAGGGCTGGAGGATACTTTTTAAAACACCAAAAATACCTAAAGTGCATGAAAGTATATAAAGGCAAGGTTTGATTACAGTAAGATTAAAGCTTTGCTAAATAAGGGATATCATAGATAAAGTTGACAGTAACAAATTGAGAGATGATATATATGATGACAAACTGACTAGAGATTAATAACTAGAAACACTTGCAGCTCATCAAAAGCATATAGAACCTCCAACAGAAATAATGGAATAAGAGCAGGGAATCTGCATTGAATGAAACCCAAATAAGAACAAACAATCATACAAAGAGATGCCCCAAATCATCTAAAATTAAAGAAATGAAAATTAGTATTTCTAGTTAAATGTCAGCAATTGAGAAGCTGAAGGGGTTTTGGTTAAGATGGTGAAGAAGGTAAATGTTGTGCTTACCTCTTCTTCTGACTACACTAAAATTACTGCTAAATTGTAGAACATTCAACCCGGAGAAGCTTCTGAAGACTAGATGAACTGAAGTCCTAAGGATATACAGAAGAAGCTACTCCAAAAATGATAGGAGGGGAAGAGATGCAAACTGGGCTGGTCCCACACTCACGAGCAGTTGGGAATCAGGAGAAATATCTCAGCTACAGAGGTTCCTCCTAAGGTATGAGAGGCCACCAGCCCCACACTGGGCTCCCCAGGCCAGAGCATCAGTACTGGGAAGAGGAGCCCCCCCAAAATCTAGCTGTGAAAATCAGTGGGGATTCCATCCATTTGGGTGAGACAGAAGGGTGTGGGAAACCAAGGCATCCTCTTAAAGGGTCAGTATGCAGACTCTCTTGTTCCCAGGCACTCACCCTGGGCTCTGGTGGAGGGCCTGCAGCTCAGAAGGTGCCAGAGACATACAGAGAAGTAAAATTTATAAGATATCACAAAAGATCTCAAATAATGAAAACAATCTTGAATAAAAAGTGCAAAGTTGATACACAGAGAACTATAAGACACTTTTGAAAGAAATTGAAACAGACTTTAAGAGGTGGAAAAATATCCCCTGTTCATGGATAGGAAGACTTAATATTGTTAAAATGGCTATTCTGCCCAAAGCAATCTACAGATTTAATGCAATACCCATCAAAATCCCACAATCATACTTTCGTGAAATAGATAAAAGAATTATTAGA